>BCHH01000006.1:2296655-2365924 GCA_001599595.1 Beverwykella pulmonaria | reverse complement strand
TTAAGCTGCCGTGAGCGTCAATACCTGATCCTGAATCTCACTCAGCGCGTCAATCGTGAGCCAGCTGTTCGGCCGAGCGCAAAGCGCGATAACTATCTACAACGGGGAAAAAACAGAGAACTATGGGATGGTGGGCGGGATCGCAGAATTGTACAATCTGGGGCCGAATTGATTGCCTGATGAGGTTGCTGATAGTTGATGGTTGAGGCTCTGAGGCATCCTGGGATCGACTCAGGAACTTCTGCCGAGAAGCTTGGCGGCCTAACCCAGTATAGAACAAAACAGATAAAAGGCGTTGGTGCTCGTTTCAAAAACTCGCATATTCGGTCAAAACTTTTACAGCCGTACCAGCAGAGCGGTATTATTTCTGAATAAAACTAGAAATTCTGCAATCCTTCTTGTTGGGTTTCGAGAACGACGACGATGGGGGTGAAAGACGAATAGGCGTACTAACCGCATTTGACGTAAGTGCTTTAACCCATCATCGGGTTCTTTCCAGCAGCAACCCTCAACCTCCGACATCCGACACAACGTTATCCAGGGTCCCTACCTCACCATACTCCTCATTAACGGTGTCTTCAAATTATGTGAAATGAGCTGAACCGTGTCCAAGATACATCGCACGCAGATGTTGTCCAGCTGATTAGTTGCCGTCGGTCTCCACAATGCGATTAGCTCTTTGTCTTCCCCTTTCGGGCGCCGAAAAGACAGGCTACGACTCTCTACATGCTTGGAGGAGTACGTATAGATTTCTTGGCGCTTCTGTACACGTCAAGGAGTGGTGACAGGCAGCAGGAGACACTGCTGAGGCGCACGGTGCGCCTCTCTTTACTCGTACTGGGTTCTCAGCTATGTATTTCGGGAACAACTAAGCTTCAGCTTACGTTTGCATTTCTTGGTAGTTACCTCTTCACTTTATTCAAATTACCAGGTAGTTCTTCTTGTACTCAAGCTCCTTCAATCTTTTCTTCAGTACGTTACTTTTTCTTCGATACGTAACCTTTTCTTCAATATGCGATCTTTTTTTCTTTTCCTCTTGCTTGCTTCGCTTTCTCTAGCCCTACCAAGCATTATACCGAGGACATTATATACGGATACACGAATTACGCTTCGCGAAGATTTTCAAGATGCGTGGTACGTCGACTGGAATGACACTTCGTCTAAAACTCAGAAACCCAGCAACCCTTCTCAGTTCTATAGTTGCGCTGGGCCATATATAGACGACTTTCCCTCGAAGCAGGAATGGCTGAGCTTTACCGACCTCTGGGAGATCAATGTGCCCTTCATTACAAAAGCCAATGAGGGAAACATGTATAACGATGATATTAAAGAGGCTATTCAGGATATTTCATTGCTCAGTAAGGTGGATGCTAGACTCATCTTGACGCTCATCATGCAAGAAGTACGTTTCCCCTTACCAGCTTTTTTTTTCGTTCGAAAACTCACAGAACTCAAGTCCGTGGGCAAGGTAACAGTTCCCTGCACCGGACCCACTTCTCTCGACTGTGGCCTCCTCCAACTCCGGGGCTCACGCACCTTCTCTCTCTCGCACCCCAGCGACAGCATCGCCGCCATGATATACGACGGTATCTACGGCGTCACCCGCTCCGACATATCACTCAATACCCCCGGCTTCCTCACCCTCTTCAACGGCTTCAAGACCGATCTCCAATGGCTGGGCGACGAGAGTTTTTGGAGGGGAAATCCTTATGCGGCGGCACATTTGTATAATTCGGGGGACATTGAAGGGGTGAATTTGGTGGTTGTGCATGGCGGCGTGGAGAGGAGTAGGTTTTATGCTAATGATATAGCGAGTAGGTTGTTGGGGTGGGGTGGGGGGTTTGAGGGGTGTGTGGAGAGTAGAGGGTGCAAAGAGTTGGGGTTCGGGAACAGGGTATGCATGTAGAAGCATGGCTGTTTGTTTTCGGTACGGTCTCATGCCGTTATCTAAGTATAGACACTTTCGACCATCTCAGCGGGCAGTCAAGGTTTTTCAGCGAGAGGGCAAAGGATTGGACACGCTTCCAAGTATGCTTGCCATTGCCAGAACCACGTTTACGTCACGCAATATATTATTGGCTCCGAGAAAACGATGCGGAAAGCGACGGTATCGTTTGACTGGAATGGGAAAATGGTTATATGTGCGGTATCACAGTTTCTTGTCCTCCATCCAACATCCGTTCTCTCTTTTCTCTCCATTCCCGGCCTCCCATTCATCTCCTTCCCTCCTTTGTCGCCTCTTTCTACTCTATGCCTCTATCGAAATCTTGATCCCTACACCAAGTTCGCCTCCCCAGGAATGATGGTTCCATTGTTGATCGCGGCAGCATGTCCACGAGCCAGATATCCGTACACTGGCATATACTACTGTGTGTCAGCATCTCTACATCTTCTCCCAAATACCCTAGCACCACTCACTTTATCCAGATATGGCAGCACCTCGGCAGCACCAGGCGTATTCCTCCAGTCTCTCATCAAATCACACACCACAGAGAATAAGCTAACCAGCTGCACGCCCGCCTTCTCCATGCGCGAGTTTGCGGTATCGCGAATGAGCTGTGTGGTCGTTCCAGAACCCTCAATGTTGGCGAAGACAGAGTACCCTTCAGCACGAAGGGAGAGCGCGAGAAAGGTAGTGCAGACATCAGTTACGATGCCAGCGACGATGATTTGGGTTTTGTTTGCTGCTTTTACGGCCGCGCGGAACTCTGCGTTGTCCCAGGCACTAAGCGTATGTTAATATGCACAGTTCACTTGGTGTGGTAGGGGAAGGGGGAAAGTGTGAGGACGCCGTACTTGACCTCCCCCTGGCGCTGAATCAGCGGAGCATCAGGGTACAGTTCTAGCATCTCCTTTGGTAAAGGACCATTAGGTCCTTGCTGAGCCGATGTGGTCATCACAACGGGCAGGTTGAAGAGCTTGCCTATCTCGGCGTGCGCCATGATATTGTCACGGTAGAGGGTCGCGTCCCAGTCGCGGGCGAGTTGGTAGAGTCCGACTTGCAGGTCGAGGATGAGCAGCATCTGAGGGAGTTAGTTAGAGAAGGGGTTGGAGGGAGAGGAAAGGGCCTACGGCGTTATTCTTGTCAATACGCTCCCAAGGGACGGCTGGTGTAGTGTTAGATCGCAGTTACTGTGACATGGTTTATGCTATAAAGTTGCGAAAGAATGGGACTCACCATCACCACGAACAGCGTTGTAAAGACTAAACGCCAGAATGGCGATACTGGAACCGAACTTCATCTTGAAAGATCTGCTTTGGGAAAGCTCGTATAAGGTCTTCAAGTGTTAATTATCTTCAGAGTCAAGTGTAGCTGATGAAGTGGGGTGATAGTCTTCCCAGAGCGAGACTCGAGGTCCTCTTTATACTCTGTCCCTCCCCTCTCCTCTCCTCTCCACTTCTTCTCTTGTAGCCGATATCGAGATGGACATCAAAGCATCTCGTAATCCAGTCCTCGGCCTTTCGTCCACTGCAAAACGCCGTTCACGATGCAAACTCTACTCGCTTGCTCCACTTCTCGTATTGCATTCATCGTGTAACGTTGGGTGATATCGTCGGGTAGAATGCATTGCATAAAAGCCAGCAGGCATCATAGATTGCGGGCCTTCATGCATGCATCGTGAAGTAGGCGAAATGGCATACCAGAAATTCGATATCAAAAACCTGACTAACTGCAGTGCCACCGGTCCAGCCTCGTCATTGGACCTCCCTTCCGCAAAGCGCAGGAACCTATCTTCATGACCCACGCGACCATTCCTCGGGTCCGAAGTCCTTGATTTCAAGCTCAAATCTCGCACTGAGCACTCTCCACTCGCCCTCCCAATCTGGTCCCTAATAACCCACATTGATATACGCTACCAGGCTAAACCCAGGATCACAGAGAATACCGGGACACTAGCGCCTCGCTTACAACCTCCCCTAGCATTTGGGCTGCAAGTCAGCAACTCTATGGTTATTCATCAGCATTTGGTCACCACCGTTAGCCCGCGTGGCGAAAACTTTGCTTGGATGCAATATGCAGGATGGCGATCGTTTCTGGGAGGTCGCTGTGATGCGTCTTGGTCAGGGCTTATGAATTGGGGATTTGGTGGGCAACCTTGCGTTTGGAGGCGAGGCGCTTGTGCGAGTTTGGGGTTTGATAACAATATTGTTTGATTTTTTAGCGAGAATATGAGCTTGCAGGTTTCTAGATGAGGCTTCGAGGTGCGGGGCTCGTGAGATGGCGAGGCTGCGCTTGGCACTGCGATACGAGATGAAAGAATAACGGAAGAAATTTTGCCGTTAGCTAGAGGAGAAGCTTCTACGTTTGCGCATTGCTAACTGGTAGAATGGTTTATAGCCAATGATAGAAGAAATGAGCGCTGCAATGAGTGCAAGATAGACTGAGTCGTGATCGACCATTGAAGTGTAGTGCGGGCAGGCTTCGGAAGCGGCGTTCGTATTTCGGGAGAAGATGGGTCGGCTATTATTGCGTCACTACCATTTTGTTTCGATGGATTTTGGAATTGTGATTGCGATTGAGCTTGTTATTCTAGCATGGTATATGTAAAGTACATCGTAAAACGGGTAGAATGATATCTTCCATTACATTATGGTTTTATTGTGCCCTTCTACCAGTACTCAACCACCCTTTTTCCATCTTCAATTCAAGTGATTCTCCTTACGCACTTAGCCCATGCGCACCCAGCCAGCTTTGGATAACCTTGAACGCACCGGTGGCGTTGTAATGGAAGTTAATTCCGTGAGCCGTCTCAGGCTGGATGTACGCTTCGAATGCGCTCGCATCGGGGAACAATGGCGCAGCTTCCGCGGGAATGCTAGCCGCATCCGTTCCAGTAGCTAAACAATCCCCGCCACAGAAGATAGTGTCCTGACGACCAGTTACGACTAGCACCGGACCTGTGAAGGGCGTAGATGAAGGAGAAGCGCCAATTGTGAGAAGCTCGCCCGCTGTCATAGGTTGCTTCGTAGACTCCGCGATCAGGCCGAACGCAATGTCATAGTGTCCGGGTAGAAGGAAAGCGTACAGATTTGCTTTGAAGTCGGACCAGGTGAGGTAGCCAGGTGGGTACTTCAGCGGGACTACAGTCTGGTTGTAGCCCGTAATTAGATCAGCGACTTCGGTCGTCGCAAGCTCATTCCAAATATCCTGGGTCGATTGGTTGACTTTGATGGCGCGGAGAATAGACTGCACGCCTCGAATGAGCGCGCCACCGGTCCTCCAGCGGCTGAAAGTGCGCACAACAGCTAGATTCGAGACATCTCCGAAGCGGAGAGGCTGGTTCAAGCGCGCTACTTGCAAGTTCCAACCAGCAATGGTTGCGGGCAGCCAGGTTCCATTCGCAGACCAACCCGTGAGGATGAGGCCATCGGTATTGTCGGGGTAGAGCGCCGAGAGCCAGTACGACTGGATGCTGCCGAAGGAGTGCCCAACATGAATGACCTTGTCGAAGGAGCATTTGATCTCGGGGATTCCACCATTGCGAAGCTTAGTAGTGACTGCGTTCAGGGCTTCCACCTCGGCCTGGGCTTGCACGACGTTGAAGGGGTCGCCATGGGAGGAGCTTCCGATACCGAGCCTGTCGATGGCGAGAGTAGAGTACCCATCGCCGACTGCGACCTCGGTGTAGCTGTAGTTGTAGTTATTGAAAGGTAAGTCCCAATATCTGCAATAACAAAATTAGCTAAAGCCAGCTTCACCAGCAAGATAGCAAACCTACGTCTTATCAAATCCAATTCCATGAGTCAGCAGCTGAACAGTCGAACCCTTGATACCGCTATCGGGATGACAAAACTGGGCGGATATCTTGTAGCTTCCTTGCAAGGTCTGGTAGTCCTGTAGCAGCACCGCGGTAAAATTTTGGCCTATGTTGGTGAGTTCTTGTGCAAAGGTGGTAGCATCCAGGCCTCCCGCAAGCGGTACCGTTTTGAACAGTCCTTGCCGGGCCGATATGTCCACAGGGATGGTAAAGGTGGTGCATTTCTTTGCAGTGACGAAGCTCGTAAGTAGGAGAGTAAAGAAAGTGTATACAACCATGTCTGCGGTGGTTAATTCTATGACTGGGCAACAGCACTTACACAAAAGACACAGCGAGCGAGATTGTTATATACTGGGAAGGGACAAGGAATGGTTCCTTGAATTATTGTCAAGGAGCAATAGGAGCGACGCTGTCAGCACTGCAGCCGAGTCTCACTTATACAAAGGCGACAGGGCTCTCATGGGTGATATGCTGTGCGACCTTGGGCATAATTTGGAATCGAGCCAAAAGCCCCGCTGAGGCACAGGTACAGACTATTGTTAACAAATGCACAAGGTATCCAGAGTTCCGTAGTCGGATATGCCGTGATGATAGATGATTGGCCTTGTGCGACTAATAATTCAGAACTGGCTTTATTCCGGAGTTAATAACCGTTACCAGCCTTGAATTGAAGCTTTGGGTAATATGAGAGGTTTCGCCTACCATATCATCGGGTTGATAAGGTACTGGTTCGTCTCTCTGTGGATGCGGAGTGCAACTCAACAACACAAGACGTGATGGCACCCCTGGCCCCTTTCTGTCATTGAACCAAACGCTCTTAAATGATTGTCATCTGTAGCGAGATAGCCTCATGCAGGGACTATAGTCTGATTTAGAAAGGGGTTATGTAAGATGCCATCACGTAGCTAGGCCGGGGCGTCTTTAATTATTGGCGAAAGCTTGAACTAACAGGTCGGGTTGGTTCCGACGTTGTAGTTCAGGCACTGTGGTAGTTCCGGCTCCGCTTCCCCAGGTGCGACTCAAACATATTGTTGGGAAAAGGCATTGGATGTTGCAGCTGTTTCCCATGCCACCAACAAAATGAACACACACACTCTCTAGTACGCTGGACACGAGATGATCAGGATGCTGCATGTAATCCAAGCGGAAGATGACGAACGACCAAAATACAACTGACGGGGATGTGCTTCTCATGCGCCTGCAGCAGACCCCACAACAATGATTGGCCGCGATAGTCCTTGCAGGATGTATTTTCGTCAACCCACTTTAACGGCGCAGGCAAAGCTCGTGGTGTACGTGAAGAATATGCAGGAAAAGGTCGGCTCTTGCTGCCTGCAGCAATATGTGGTCAGCCTCGACTCAGCACAGTGAAATACTGCGTTGCTACTGGGCACGGCGTCGTCGGAACGATGGGAATCTCGTGGAGTTTCCCAAGGGGTTGGAATGCTGCGATGCGTGATAATGTCCGGTTCATCGCGTGCCAGGTGCATGCCGAAGGTTGCTGCGAAGACCATGAGACCATGCATTGTCATCGGGGACAGCGTCCGCGGGGAGGTCGCTAATGGACGCATATTATGGTCTAAGAGTGTTTCTTGCAACAAGTGATGGTATGGTATGATGGAGTATGGCGTGTAATTGAGGACGGTGCCATGCTGAGGAACTTGGGGACAGAACAAGTCGACTCAAGGTCGGTGCAACAGCACAGCCTTGAAAGATGAACTATGCTCCCCATTAAATCCAGCGCCCCTACCTGAACAGACATATCGTATAGCAGAACAATATCCTCAGAACATGCATGCCTCTTCGCATCCAAATATCCCGCCGTGGTTGTCGAAAACAAAAGCCCCATACGAAACACGGCTAGTGCGCGGCCGAACTCAACTCCGCAATGCGAAAGCTTCTTGTCCGTGATTGGCCCATTCAACTTCGTCCTCGATCCTTCAAGACACCCAAACCACACCCTACCCTTCGCGACGTCCTCCCGATACAGCTAAAATGACGTCGAGTTGGATAAAGTTATACCGAAGACAAGCGAGTGCGATTGAACTACGGGCCGTAGGATCGAGGCTGGGATGCGATGTGAGGAAGACATGAAGCCAATTCGGCATATTGCAACTTGGGAAGAAGGTATAAGTAATGGAGTCTCCCGCTTGCTTTTCTCAATTGCTTATCTCTTGCGAACTCATCTCCCATCTCCCACTTACATCACACTACTCAATCCCTGAGTCTTAATTTTCCAATTCAACCCCACCGCGAGACAACGAACATGGTATCCCCCACCACAATCACCACCTCCAACGCCCGTCTCCCCTCCTCCCTCGTCGCCGTGTTCGTCGGCGGCACATCCGGCATCGGCGAATACACGCTCAAATCGTTCGCCCGGCACTGCGCGCACCCACGCGCCTACTTCATCGGACGCTCGCAACCCGCCGCCGACCGCATCCTTACCTCCCTCCGAGCCCTCAACCCCAACGGCACGTACACATTCATCAAGTCGGACGTCGGCGAGATAAAAAACGTCGACGCCGTCTGCGAGGAGATACGAGCGAAAGAAAAGGCGATTAATATATTGGTCTTGAGCCAGGGGACTATGATCTCGGGCGTAGAGACAAGCGAAGGATTGCATCTTGTTGCGAGTCTAATTGTGCATTCGCGGACAAGATTTATTGTGAATTTGCTTCCGCAATTGCAAGCGGCACCCTCGGTCCGCCGTGTCGTCTCAGTCTTCACCGGCACGAAGGAAGGTCCCATTTCCAACCCGGACCTCCAGATGCGGAACCTTGGGCATTCCGTGTTAAAAGCACGGGGACAGGCTGCATCTACGGTCACCCTGGCTATGGAACATATCGCGAATGAGGCGCCGAATGTGGGCTTTGTGCATGATTTTCCTGGTCCCGTGATGAGTAATATCGCCCGTGGCGGTGGTATTGGGAATTTGGTGATGCGGAGTGTGAGTAGGTTGCTAGCGCCGTTCTTGTTCATCCAGCCAGATGTATCCGGGGATAGGCATTTGTTTCTTGCGACCAGCGCCCGGTATGCGGGGAGGACTGGGGAGGCAAAGGGCGTAGAGATTGAGGACGGGATTGAGATGGAGAGGGCGAGGGGAATTGATGGGAAGGTGGGTAGTGGATTTTATGTTGTTGATGAGGTCGGCGAAAGTGCGAATAAGGCGGTAGAGGATGTGGTGGAGAAACTGAGGAGGGAGGGGAAGGATAAGGTTGTCTGGGATCATGTTGTTGAGGAGTTTGTGAGGATTACGGGGAGAGAGAGGATTTGAGTGGTAGGCGTTGAGGTATGATGGGTAGTGTTGTGTAATGCGCTGTGTACGATGGCATGGATAGGAGCTATTCGTATTCCTCGTATTTGTTATGCACAGCACCTGTGATATTCTTTTTTGTCGGTCATCTCCTTGAATGAACATCGGTGAGCGACTTCATATCTCGCTGGAATTGATATTGCGCGTTGCGTCCTTTGTCGACTTCTTTCAGCGATGCAACATTTCGATATTCCGGCTCTCCACGCCTACTTCAACAAAAAGTCACTCTGCACCAGCAGCCCCTTGGTCGCACTCGCAACCCCATACAATCCACCAAGCGGCCAAATCCCCCAAAGCGACCGGTGCGCCCACTCTACCCAACTTTCTTCTTTCTGCACATATTTCCCACTCGCCACACCTCTCAGATCTACCTTCACCTTCTCGTATATCGACGGTAGCGACTCAGCGTGGTATTTCCTCCTCAACTCCCGATAGCCCCTCTCATCATAGATCCGCCAGAATTCGTCTTCGGTATAATACGCATGTGCATACAAGCACTTCATGCCTCTCAGTTCCGCCACTTTGGCTTCAAACTCGCGATTCAGTTTGATGAATTGGTGTGGGTCTGTGGGCCCCATACCCCAGATGCCCACATCGAGTATCATGTCTTGGCTGGTGTGCGCGCCCATGGAGAAGCTGCGCTCGTTGTTTGGTGTTGGCTTGACGGGGCAGAGCCACAGGGGCCAGAGACCGGTTCGTTCGTCTGTCCAGTTGATGAATTCTTCGGCTGTGGCGTATGGAACGGCTAGGTCCTGGATGATGGCTTGTGAAGAGAGGCCGGAGCGGTGCAGGGCGTGGATCATGGCTCGGCTGCGCATGAGGGGATCAAGGAGATAGCGAGTTATGCGATTGAATGGCGTGACGAAGTACGTGAAGGCACGTAGTCCACTCCAGAACACGGCTCGGTCGTATCTGAATAAATAGGATGTGACGGGTATACTCTCCTTGTAAGGCACTTTGTCATGTTGCGTTCTTTTGAAAATGTCCTCGGCATGCATGTAGAACCACGGATCGGTCGCTTTATCGAAAGTCTGCGGTCTTCTATTCGCGATGGGCTTGTCCGTCAGTCGGCCGACCATGATGACGCCGCTGGTCAGCGAATACAAAATCCCGTCTATATAGTCAACAGTGGCATCCTTCTCCGCCTCTTGCAGCACATCAATGCTCTCCTGGACACTCGAGACGGGCAAATAAGTCAACTCCACATAGCTTGTTGCATCCATGAGCTGCATCTCCAGCGCCGTGATGACGCCTAAACTCCCACAGCTTCCCGCACACCCAAAGAATAAATCTCGCGTCTCGGGATCAGAACCAGAGGCCCACACGACTTCGCCATTGCCTAGAATGATTTCGATCCGCGTGACGGAGCGATCAAAAAGGCCGTACTTGAATGAACTGCTTTCGCCTGAAGTTCCCGCAAAGCCGCCACCGACGGTGATGTTTGGCAGTTCCATCACGACCTGCGGTAATAATTGGTTTGCTGTCGTCGCTGCGACGAGGGCATCCATTGGCACATTTGGCTCCACCAGGATGCGCTTCTTGGCGAGATCGAAAGAGAGCACATGGTTGAGGCTGCTCACGTCGATGATCTCATTTTTCCGGCGCGCAGACTCGCGGGTTGAGAGTGTGGAGCCGTGATAGATACGGAACGGTGTTGATGTTGCGTGGAAGGAGCGAACATCGGCGGACAGCTGTGCCACAGTAGCGCGATGCTGGTCCATGGTGTAGAAGCGGATGGGCTGGATAGCAATGGTCGGATAGCGATAGCTAAATCGGGGATGAAAGGATGGAAGGATCTCAGATTCTTATACCTTCGTACCCAGGTACATGGATATGGGGAAAGAAGCTTCTCATGCCAGCCGTTGTTGACCGTAAGCGCGTGGCCCCATGCGGCCTTCCACCCGACTCTACCGTGAGGCTGACCGGCCAGGGTCTGTCCATCTCTTTTCTTACTCATTCAAGGCGCTCGTCTATATCACAGGGCAAAACGCACACAGTTTTCCCATATTCGACTGCCCACAGAAAGGTTTTGATGTTCAGGGTGGGTGGTCGAAGTGTGAGGGATTCGGCAAGCCCGGAACCACTGCTCCACACTTGAGGGGTGCTACGTATCCTTGTCCATCCCACGTTCCTCTTCAACCTCTCCCATTGTTTCTGCACCGCACTGCATTACTGAAGCCTTCTTGCTTCGCTTCGTTCGTGTGACGTTACTTCCCAAGGTTGGTGATTAGACGTTGAAGTTGTTGTGCGACACGATAACTGGCACCCATGTCCTTGTAACTCAATTCATTTTGCATTCGCTTCGCTCTGTGTGCTAGCCATATCTTGTCTTTGTCCTTGTCTCCCTTTTCACGTTTAGTCACATCATTGTCAATTTTTTTGCATTTCATTTCTTATCCCCATCCCGGACGATTCAATGGACACTTCATCCAAGTCCCACAATGCCGCCGTAGACGCCATCCGCGAGCGCATTGCCCGCTTCTACAGCGCCAAAGCCCCGTTTCGCGTCTACCACGGCAGCACCAACAGCACACGGCACCTGGACTTCGACCCCTCTAGCGTCGTTGACGTCAGCTCTCTGAACCGCATCCTCAGCATCGATGTCGAAAAGCGGACGGCGCTCGTGGAACCCAATGTCCCCATGGACGTTCTTGTACGCGAAACCATGAAAGTCGGCCTGCTTCCCCCCGTCGTCATGGAATTCCCCGGCATCACAGTAGGAGGCGGGTTTGTCGGCACTGCGGGGGAAAGCAGCAGTTTCAAGCACGGGTTTTTCGACCGCACTGTTTTGTGTGCCGAAGTGGTGCTTGCGAATGGGACGCTTGTAACTTCGTCTCCGTCTTCTAACTCGGAACTGTTTGAGGGGCTCAGGGGCAGTTTTGGCACCTTGGGTGTGCTTACCATGGTAGAATTGAGGCTGGTGGAGATGCGGACATTTGTGGAGGTTACGTATCATCCTACGACGAGCATGGAAGGTGCGATGAAGACGTTGGAGGAGGAGACGCGGAGAGCAGAGAATGATTATATTCACGGGATTTTATTTGCGAGGACTGCCGGGGTTGTGGTTTCTGGGCGGCTGGTGGATGCTTCGAAGAAGACGGATGTGGTGAGGCGGTTCTCGAGGCCATGGGATCCGTGGTTCTACCTGTACGCGGAATCGCTGGCTGCCAGACCTACGCAGACGGTCGAGCTCGTTCCGGTAGAGGACTACCTTTTCAGATAGTAGGTCCCCGAGCCTCGTTGGCCGCGTATCTCGAGCTCCACTGCACTGCTAATCTCTCACCCTCAGCGACCGTGGCGCCTTCTGGACGGGCATGTACGCGTTCCGCCATTTCTGGGTGCCATTTAACCGCCTCACACGTCTGGTTCTGGACTACTTTATGCATACGCGCATCATGTACCACGCGCTGCATGCGTCAGGCCATACGGACCGATACATCATTCAAGATCTCGCCCTACCTGCTGGAAATGCGGCAGCCTTTGCGCAGTACATCGACGCTACACTCGGACTCTACCCACTCTGGTTGTGTCCGCTGAGAGCGGACGCGAGAACGTCGATGGGTCACCCGCATGCTTACCGTGGCGCTGTGTCAGGTGGGAAAACAGAGGGTAGGAAAGAATACCAAGGCTTGTACATCAACGTCGGGGTCTGGGGACCGCATCCCTCGTCCCAGGAAGAATATGTCCGTGCCAATCGCGACTTGGAGGCCAAGGTGCGCGAACTGGGCGGGTTGAAGTGGTTGTATGCCCGTGTTTTCTACACCGAGGAAGAGTTTTGGGGCATCTATGATGGGGAACACCATGCCTACCTGAGAAAGAGGTATGGCGCGCTGTCACTACCCACGGTGTGGGATAAGGTGCGGGACAGGAGGGGCAGCGACGACATAGGCGGCGGGGTCAGGGGAGCTCTGCGGAGACTCGTGAAGAGGTGGGGACTGCTCAGCGGACTCTATGGGGTGTACAAGGCGGTGCTAGGCGGTGACTACGTGCTGGGGAAGAAGACGGGGTAGGGAGAAGAGAGGGAGGACGCGGCGAGCGGTCCCTTATACCGTCGCAAAACGCTAGCGACGACGGGTGAAGCACTCCTCTTCACGTGAGCCAACTGCTGGCCTTTTCCCACAGCGGTTCTGTCGCGGAGCGCTGCCCGTATGTGACAGGTTGTGAATTGTCATTTCTCTTGGCGATGGTGCGTGCTAGCGCGCCCCGACCTAAAATTTTGTGTAGTGACGTCGTGCATCGCCGGCGCTCTGCCCATGGCAAACCGCCCTGGAATCGCACGATGGACCGTCGCTGTTGCTGATAACCATTCATTCTACTTCGCATACATGTGTGTTGTGGGCAAAAACGCGTCCCTCGAGGTGTTGCTGGCGCTCGACGCGTCGACGTCATTGGCAGGGAAGAGCCGTGGAGCCAATTTTCGAGCTGCACAAGCCATTGGCCGTGCTTTCACCGCAACTGACGTAGCATAAAACGCCTGCCCACACCGCCAGCCTCCCCCATTTCAAGCACGCCGCCAGGCCGTCACAGCCAACAACAACTCGCCCCTCTCCCCAAACCCCATCTCTGTGTGCGCGCCGTACGAACCCACGACCGCCTCCTCTCTCCACCGCGTGCACACATCCAACCGCTGACCGTGCCCTGGCCCCTTTCTCGCCACCGAGTAAACAACACCACAAAAATGGCACGCCTCTCCGGGCTTGCCTCGGAGCACCACCCAGAAGGCCCTGGCGATGCCCCGCGGCGTCGGCGTGGTAGAAAGAACACACCCTCGGTCGATCTCACGAGCCATAGCAAGCGGCCTGCCTCCCCTAGCGAGACCCCATCACAGACGAGACGCGTAAAGCGGGTGCAGCTCGACGACAGCCAGCAGCTCGAGCTCGAGCTGAGAGATGCCGTGTCTCGCTCCTCCCAGGCCGGCGGGAAGAAAGCCCGCCGCAACTCCGAGCCCTTCGTCTCCTTCCGTGAGGAAGACGACGAACACGCCGGCCTCTCTCCTCTGCCCGCAACCCAACCCCTCCCCGGCCTAACACCCCACCTCGACCGGGTCGGCGCCTCCCGCGGCCGCCCCACGAAAGCATCCCGTCGTGCCCGCCTGTCCATGCCCGCGCAGCTCCAACTCAGCCATGCTGACCAGGCCAACGGAGATAACGAGCACCAGTTCGCCCCCCTCTCGGCCGTGCTGGACGGTCGCATGAGACGCCGTCTCCGCCGCAGCCACCTCAGCGAGGAGGTCAACGAGATCGTAGAGCACAAGAAGGAGGATAGCAGGATGCGGAAGGCCATGGCAGACCTCCGCCGCCAGCTACGTGAAAAAGACAAGGCGCTTGCCGAGCTCCACTACCAGCTCGAGGCCAGCCGTCTGGGCCGCATTGACATGTCCGACGACCAGATTGAAGAGTTGGAGCAGAAGCTCGAGCAGGCCAACAAAGAGATTGATGAGCTGAAGGCCTCTTCGGTGTATGCCGCCAGCTCCCGCGAGATGAGCGAGGCGAATCAGAATGCCGATGCCTTCGACGACGATGTCGACAACTTCGACGGCATGCTCATCGAGCCGGAGGACCTGAACATCACCGAGGAGCAGCTAGAAGTCGAGCCTCACCCGAATGGCTTCTACGCATCTCGTGCGATGGCCCTGGCGAGCCAAATTACGTTGGAGTCGCTGGCGACCGTGTCCCAGACCACCTATGACACCCTCGCCGACGCCTCGCAGTCTGATCCAGCCGCCGTACCGGACCGGATGTCGGACCAGGCCGTCAAACGCTTCGAGTCGGAGCTCGGGCAACTCACTGAGCAACTGGCCGTGTCCCAGAGTTCTCTCCGTGTCATCGCCATCGAGCTTCAAAACCTTCACGTCGTCCCCCCTGGCGCCTCTAGCAACGAGATCATCACCGCGCTGCGCCATGGCTTTGAGGATGCCCGTGCCGAGCTCGAAAAGTTGTTTCCCAACAGCACAATTGGCTTGACCAATACCGAATTGCTCCAGAAGATGGCCGACATCATTCGCGACATCATGGCGGAGCTGAGTGAGAAGGTCGTTATTGCCGAGAAGCACAACCAGTCCGAGCAGCTTTTACGTGTGGAGCTCGATCGCATCGTCGAGCTCCTCTCCAAATCGGACGAGAAGAACAAGGACTGGGAGTCCAAGTGGTTTCAGCTCGACCATGAGAACGAGGAGAAGCAGCGGCAAATTGTGGATCTGGACCAGCGTGTTGCCGCACTGAACAAGCGCACCGACGAACAAGACGCCCTCATCCGCGAGAACGACGCGAAGATCTACGGTCTGGAGGAAGAGATTGAGGACAAGGACACAGCGCTCCAGCGCCTTCGTGGTGCCCTCGACACGTATCGCGTTGACGTCGACAAGTTGACAGCCACCGTAACACGACTGGAGCAACAACATGCCAACACCATTGCCCAGATGGAAGAAGAGCACACAGCCGTTGTCCAAGACCTGCAGACCCAGCTGGAGAACGAAACGGCAGGTCGCGAAGCTGTTGAGGAGGAGGCGCAACAGCAAGCCGAGCACATTGAAGATCTGGAGGGGCGCTTGAGCGGCCTCGAGGGTGATATCGAAGATTTCACCAACCAAATGTCCCGTCTGAAGGAGCTTCTCGATCAGGAGACGACGAAGCGTGAGAAGACCGAGGCGGAGCGCGACGAACAAGAGACCATCTCGTACAACTTGTCCAATGACATCGACGAACTGGAGAAGCAGATCTCGGATCTGGAGTTTCAAGTGGACGAGTTCCGCACCAACCTGGAGGCCGAACGCACCCAACGCGTACAGACCGAGGCTTCCTTGGACGAGGCTAATGAGAAAATCGACGAGCTCACCGACAGCCTCAAGACTTCCGGTCTTCAAGCGAACCAGCTTCGTTCCAAGCTCTTCCAACTTCAGCAAGAGAAGGAACTGGCCATCGCAGAGCTCAAGGGGGAAGCGAAGGACCGCCAAGACCGGCTCCAGGGGCTTCTCGACGCAGAGACACAGCGCCGACAGGATGCCGACGAGCAAGTTGCCAGCTTGGATGCGCAGTGCAACCAGCTTCAGTCCGATCTTACGAATTTGGAGACGAGCCTGGAGCACATGACGCGCGATCGCGCTGCGCTTGAGGCAGACCGCAACGAGAAGATCGCCCATGGTAACCGCCAGAGGGACGACCTGGCTAAGAAGTTGGCAGCGCTGGAGAACACCTCCGCCAGCACCATCACGACCCTTCAGGCCAGCATCACAGACCTCACTAACGACATTGCCGCTCATCGGGCTACCATCCAAAGACTCAAAGATGCTGCCGCCCAAGCCAACCAACAGTACGCTGACACGCTTGCCGACCGTGATGCGACCATTGTGGGCCTCGAGAGTGATCTGACGTCCGCCCGTAGCGCGAATGATCAGCTCATGACGGAGAACAAGTCGCTAGCTAAGCGCGTCGAGAACGAGGCTCACGAGCTTCTCAACATCATGGGCGCCCACGCTGAAGAAGCCAACAATCTCCGACAAGCTATTGCTGCCAAGGATGCCACCATCATCACTCTCCAGAACAACGCCACTCAGCGCGCCGCCGAGTACGCTGAAGAGCTCACCGAGAAGATGCAGGAGATTGAGGAAATGCGCATCATGGGCGACAATCGTGCCGAAGTCATCGTCGAGCTCCACAACCAGATCAATGACTTGAAGGAGCGCTTCCGCCTCGCCGAAGCCGACACGCGCTCTACGATGGATGCCCTTACCGAATCCCGTCGCAAGCTGCAAGAGGAGAACGAGCACCTGGCTGCTGCACTCATCAAGCGCAACGCTGATGCGCTCAAGGCTATACAGGAGATGAAAGTCAAGGGCCTCGAGGTCAAGACTCCTGGCGCGGATCTCCATAAGGTCTTCAATGGCAAGATTGTTAAAGTGTCTGAGAAGGTCAAGATTGGCAAGAAGAAAACGGGTGGCGTGCGCAAGAGCAGACGCCAGTGGGACTCTGGAATTGGTGTAGACGAGAGTATTGAGGCGGACGAGGGCGTTTATGAGGCATTTGTTGAGAGTTGAATGGTAGGATGAGGGTTGGATACGATCGGAATGGGTGGCGATAACGATACGATCCTGGACTAACTACTATCGAATGTCGTTGTACAGCGCAGCATCCCAATCTTTCGAGGTTGTTATCTTGGGCGTTCTTGTTTTTACAAGTATTGGATTTACGGCTTGCACACCCACGCTAATCTTCACGATGTCACGACAAAGGTGTTTGTTGGATAGGGATGCGATATGGATCTTGCATAGCGATGGCCACGGCGATAAGTCTTAATACAGTAATACTTTATGTAGCATAAGTTCAGACACAGCAGGACATGGCATATCGGGCCGTACAAAAAGGGGTATTTCTGGGAAAGAGTGGGATAGCGTAGTGGAGTTGGGTAGCACATGTTGTCAATACTATTGCATTCGTCTTCGCCATTCTTCTTCCATACCTTACGATACGAACTTGGTGTTCTAGATGTTAGATCGGGCCAGACCGTGCCGCCGGGTTGCCCGCGCGCGAGTTTGGTATGAGGTTGGTGGTGTGGTGCGCGATGGGGGGTTATCTGAAACGCACTCCAGACGTCTTGGACGTTTTGCAGCCCGGTGCCAAGACCCATGTCACAGCTGCGACGGGGAGCTTGAAAAGGAGTGGGATCGCCATTCCTGGTTCCTTGATCTTGCGATTCTCTAATTTGAGAATTGGTGGTTGGGCGACGACACACGTTACCTATCTATCTGCCTTTATTTCATTCTCAACCGTAACCACAACCAACGCCAATACCAATACCCAAACCAAATCAACTACTACACCTACACTCACCCACTTACAACTGGTAACCCCAATCGACCGAAGTTCTCCCCCATTGCATCCACAATGGGAAACAACGATAACGGCGGCGGTGGCGGCGGCGGCGGCAGCAAACTCAAAGGCGAGGAGATCGTCCTCCTCCTCTTCACACTGTTCGGCATCCTCATCGTGCTCTTCCTCCTCCTCATCGTCGTGATACTACAGACATGGGCGTTGTGGCGCATGGCTAAAGTCGTCGTGGAACAGAACACGCCAAGTGAGATGGAGAGCGGAGATGTGGGAAGGCGAAAGAGCAGTTTTGGCGGCTTCTTCGGGGGCGGGACCTTAGTCGGTGCTGAGGATGGCGACGGCGGGAAGAAGAGGTTCGAGTGAGAAAGAGCGGAAAATTCCACCCATGGATACGAAACTGGCACGAACGAAGAAACAAGCCGCCACCACCCACCCACCGACCCTTCTCGAATTCGGGACTGTAACTGCGAAGCAATGCCGCCTCCTCCTCGAGCAACCAACCCGACACACAACATCCTTGATGCACACTTATAACATCAGTCCTGTTGTGTCGCATCGCACGGCATTGCGCAACAAGCACAGAACGGTCCGACCTTGTGGTTCACTCAGGAGAAACAAACTCAGCATGATAAGAAATAATGTTTGAAAGTTGCGGCATGGAAAGAGGGCAGGTGGAGGTTAATATGCCTATAGATGCACAGCCGAGAAGTGGTTGTAAGCAGAGGTATCAAGCGACATCAGGCACCTTCATATCTACTACTGCAGGACGCGGGGGATGAATATGCATGTGTAACAAGTTCAGTATCGCGAGCAGAGTGGGGAGCTGAGAAGGAATGTAATGGACAAGGAAATATATTGGACACAGCAAGATGAATGGCGAGGAAGTAGAATGTACTAGGAGAAAATCCAAGAATGAACCATCCAAGTTTCACCTTGTGCTCCCAAGCAGCGCTTCCCCCAACATCCGAATCTCCCTTTTCAGGTCCCACATCTCCCGTCTCAATCTTTCCGTCTTCTCGCTACCGACGCCCCCACCCCCATCCCTATCCCTACATTGTTTTCTCTTGACTTTCTACGTCTTTCCCGAACACTCATCCGAACGGGACCATATACTACGGCTCACCCTGCTCATCTCACTCTCATTGATAATATCTAAAGCCATCCCATCGTCTTACAGCCTTCGATGAGCTTCTCACGGGGAATGAAACATGTCCGGCCCGTCTCAGTAGGCTCTTCGTCTCGCCCAATGCTCCTTTCCTATCTAGCCCAGCAGATGGTGGTCTCATGATCCCAGTGGCAGGGAAGCGTATCCTCTTTGGTAATGGTGGCGTTACAAAGACGTCTTGATCCGAATCTTCAGCTTTGTGGTAAGATGGCTGTAAGCACTCCAAGAGTGAGTACTCAAGAACTGATACTGTGAGAGCAGGTTGAAGCTGCGTGGAGACAGACGTCCGAGGCGATGTTGGGTTTGTGGAGAAAGAGCTGGTTATAGGACGCAAGGGTGAGCTGAGTGGGACGGGAGGCCAGGCAATGATCCCTTGAATGTCTCAGTCACGATTCTCGAATGTGGTTACGATTTCCGCCTCAGTCGACTGGGGTGATATTGGGGATCAGGAGGCTGGAGCGATTCGAATGATACATTGAAAAGTTTGCGAAGCCAGACAGACATCCGTCTATCGGAAGGCGAAGCGATAAATAGATCTAAGGCTCGTCCAAAAAGATGGAGGCTTACCGCACCTGCGAGATTGAAAGACGACAGCGACTTCTTAACAGTACCCGATTCGCTCTCATCGTCGGGCTCGTGGGATAGAATATCCATTATGGGCGACAATGGAGGAGAGATCAAACGATTAGGCAGGATAGATGGCTCGCTCATATCTCCAACCCACTCGAGCGATATAACTTGTGACCCGATGAAGACCTCCGGACCTAGCAGCCCGAGAATGTTAACCGGAGGACCTTTCCTGCTGTGTCCCCATCGCAATGAGCGTCTCAATGCCTTCATATACTGCGCCATCATCCGCTGGTGCATCGCCCCTCATGATGGTCTCTCTACCTTTCCTTCCTTTCGTGTAAGTGGGGCTTACATAGCCCACCGAGAGACATGTCGCGCTTCCAAAAATATGCCACGTCCTGAGAACCTTTGGCGTGTTTTTGAAATCGACAAGTCAACAGCGGCCATCATGTCCGATAACGACGACACGAAACCTGAACCCTGAAAGAAACCCAGGCGCAGAGATGCTATCCATGGTAGCCTTATGCAGTTGCTTCCTGGCGCCGAGTTTGGCCGGCTGGAGGGGAAATGTGGGCGTTTGATCGATGTTCGAGGATCTTCCGGAGTGGGAGAGTTAGGGCATGACGAACCTGTACTCAGCTAGGGTGCCGTCTTAGAATCTGAGGAGGAACACTGAGCACGAGTTCTGCATGGTCTGATCATGGGAATGGAACGCGGAACATGAAACGGGCGACTCTGCGTCGGTTGGATGGAAGTCCATCCGCGATGCGCAGGTCTTGATTGAATATCGCTGGGGGCGTGGACCAGGCAGAGAGCAGCATCTCCCTGTCTTTGGACATGGAGAGGACATTGGGAGACGATGGGTGGATTTGAGGTGGTGCGAGGAGCGAGGCGGTCGTGATGGAGTAGGCTGAGTATGGTGGTGAAGAGAGGACGCGTGAGTCGGGGGAGGAGAGAGTGTGGCGACATATTTGGCGGTCTACGAATGGTGACGGGCGCGATGCAAAGAGCTGTCAGAAAGAGAAGGGGCGATGTTTGATCCTAGCACCTCGTACATGATTGAGTATAGTACCAGGATCAGACGGGGAAAGAGCAAATGGGTGGGCAAAAGCCAATGTAACGAATCCAAATCGCAGTGAAGATTTGGCAACCATATTAGGGAGTCGAAAGAGTAGACAACAGAAGATCCTAAATGATATATAAAACAGAAGTAAAGAACAAATAGGACAGCTTTGGGGGACAGGAGACTCCTCTTACTTACAGTCCCTGCATCAAATCCACCTATTCTCTAACAGCGATTCTCGAATACCCTCTAGCAACACCTCCAACTGTCCTAACACGACCTCATCTTCGCACTTATATCATCAACCTAGGCCAACGCCGTCAAAGCCCTCTCAATACTCGTCAAAACCTGCGCCCTCGCCGAATGCGGCGCAGAAAACCATTCAGTGCGGCACATAGGACAGCTGTGACTGCATGGCTGTCACACACGGATATGCTTCTCCAACAGCAACGCTTAAAGATGTGCGTGCATAGCGCACAGTCTACGGTCTGGATGGCGTATTGAGAGGGAAGAGAGGGGGTGGCCACAGGTGTGATGCGTGAGAAAGTTCGATATTACCTGTTCCAGGATATGGCAGGCCATGTTTCTTTTGTTATGATGGAGTGTTTGATAGTGGGAAAAAGAGCGTGTATTTATAGCCGTATGGTGAGGTCAGGTATGTGTGTTTCGATATGATGCGTTATACTTTGAAGTGCTGTCTTCATTGAATACGTATTTGACGGCCGCCAGAACCGCTTCCTCTCCGCTCATTCTCCTCCAACCTCATCCACAGTCTCTCAAGCGCGGCTCCAGTGTCCTCCACCAAACACTTCGTCTCCTCGTCCGTACTATATCCGTACTATCCACGAATGTCCCACTCCAATTTCCTTGGAATCTGCCCTAGGAGCCCAATAGATCATTTCAGCCATCCTTTGCTTGAAAATATGGAGAGATTACCGGTGTGTTGGCTCCGTGTCACGCTGCATTACTGGAGACCAAATTTCTGTGAAAATAATGTTCGCTAACGACGGATTTCGTCCCTGACTTCTGCTGGTGTCTTGTCGACTTTTTTTATATATATTCATGCCACTCTTTTCAATGGCAAACTTCATGATTTCTATCATTGCTTCGCTGATTTGAGGAATCCATCATATGTTTCTACGTACAGAAGCAGTGAGTGAATTCGAAGTGACAGAAGCAGTGGGTGACTTCGAAGTGACCTGATCAGTGGGTAACTTCGAAGTGACATGATAAGTGGGATCTTCTCCATGTTTTCTGCGGGTACGAAGCCTTCCAAAATAGCTAGCAACCCTGCCCTTTGACCGACAACAGTTGTACACTACAAAGGAGAGCAACAGGGCGGCAATTATTACTGCTGGTACCCCGAGTCCAAGTCCAAGTCCAAGCTTAAGCTGCTCCGAGTCTTTTGCTTGCTCTGATGGTAGTATTGAACTCGTTGCAGGAGTAACCGAAGTGGTTGCTGACATGATCGTCGTATATGATTTACTCGGCTCGCTATGAGTAGATGCCGTTGTTAACGGCACTGAATGTGTCGTAATGTTCTGTTCATTCCTTTGTGCCAGATTACGCTTGCAATATTCATTGAGTATACCAGTGGCTACCGGTCCGACGGTTGCAGCGCAGTGATCGGAACAATATGCCATCATAGAACTTCGCAGCTCTACAGAAGCTGTAACATTGGCGCAAATACATTCGGAAGGGTCATCTGGAGGACAGTTATGTTCCGCTTTGAAGGATTTGGAGGGTTCGATGGCGCAGGAGGTGATGCAGGGATTGACTGCAAAGGCAGTCTTGAATGCATCCGTGTTTTCCATTGGGAAGTCATCTTTCTATCTAACTTTAGCAAGGGGCCTCGATTGACTTGTGGGTGCATACGTACTCCCACTGCGAATGCACGAAAAAGTGTTCCGAGGAATAGTAACATGATAGTAGAGAGAACCATATAAACGATATTGTAAGCCGGGTGTGGATGAGAGGGTATGAAGATGTGTATTGTGTATATGATGATCTGTCCTTGGTAAGGTACGAAACCAATGCATAATATGAAAGTGTGAGGGAAAGGTGAAGGGAATGGGCTTTAATGAAGAGAAACATGCTATTGAGTCCTAATACCTAGGTAATTGGGAGCCGGCTGAACGGTCCGAATGTTTCATGTGCTGGTTCCAATCAGTAAGCACGTACGGCGCGCGTCGACTGGAGGAATAGTGAATTAGCGAATAGAGTCACACATACTTGTTTCAGCCTTACCTCTCGTCCAAACCTCTCATCCAATCTTTGCGTCATTTCGGACCTGTTAGTTAAATGATCACAAAGGTTCGGTAGCATTCCCTATCCACTACCCCCATGAGTTGCTTTGAAACCTGAAGGCTGCGGACGCCATGTTACATCGAAGGCAAGTAAGTGCACTTCAACGAAGCGAACAGGGTTAAGCGAGAAATATGTACACAGGCACACGTCATGATACTACGGTACCACAAAGCGGATAGAGCTGGTCTTATCTTTTACTGTTTGCAAGCGTTCAACCTAGATCCGCATTTCATTATTCTCGGCCTTCTATAAAATCTCATTGGCCCGAGCAAGGTGTGGTAGTTGGTTTTGTAAAAACAAGGTTGTATTTGGGGGCGTAGGCTCAAAATGGGTTCAGGTGACTGCTATCTTGATGAGGTTCTTAAGCTGCCGTGAGCGTCAATCCTTATCAAGTGAGATTCAGCTATCTTGGCCAGGTTCTTGAGCTGCCGTGAGCGTCGATACCTGAACCTGAATCTTACTCAGCGCGTCAATTGTGAGCCAGCTGTTCGGCCGAGCGCAAAGCGCGATAACTATCTACAAATAAGCAAAAACAGAGAACTATGGGATGGTGGGCGGGATCGCAGAATTGTACAATCTGGAGCTGATGGTCGATGCATCCTGAGATTGACTCAGGACATCTGCCTGAGAAGCTTGGCGGCCTAACCAAGTATAGAACAACACATGTTTAGCTGCTAGGTCAACGGTTTTGCACTTTGCCTGTGCTAGTAATACCGGCGGCCGACTCGTACCGACCACACTCTTGTGAACGGCTACCTCAACTGGTTGGCATTGGATCCGGCCGTGGATGGGTGTGGGGTTGTGGCAGCGAGCACTTATCCCACTTCTCCTCAGCAACGCCACCATCACTATTTCTCCCTCAGGCATTCGCATTGTCTGACCGAGGAGTTCCTCTCTTCCAATTATTACTAATGTCACCAAAGTCGCTCTTACCATCTTATGCCTCTGCAGCAGAGCAGCCGCGCCATTATGGAAACTATCGCTTTGACCACATGAATCTACAGTCTACCTATGAGGGAGGTGATATTCCAAACATAATGTCGTGGTTTGGTTTTCTTGACTATAAAAGTTATCCCTGGTAGAAACAGTAGCATTTTGCGATTAGGGTATCATAGTATCGACGCACAGCACTGAGGGATAATGGGAGAGAATATAAGAGAATGGCAACAGAAAAGCGGAATAAAGATTCTCATGCATCTCTATAATTACGAACCTGCAAGTTTTAGCTGCACACTCCTGCTTTTTGTACCAGTTTAGCGTCGTCGTTCTCGCCTCACTGTATAATTGTTTTTCCCCAAAAAACAAACTTGCCTGCGAGGGAAGATACGGGGGACCATTCAAAGATTTGCAAGTGAAGGCAGCCTTTCCTAACTGTGTTACCTTCAATGGAGGCTGCAACCGCCTGGTCTTTCACCAGTTGAGACAAAAATGTCAAGCAGCCAATCAAAGACGGCAGCCAGTCGCGATGTGGCTAGTGTACCTTGGCACCTGCCACCTCAACAAGGCAGTAACCGCCAGCACGTCACGGGCGGCACAACACCTACGTCTTTCCACCGACACACTCAACCAGCACACCACATCTTCCTCCACAACAGCTACCTCGCAACATCACTGGCCACGGCGCCCTACCTCCGCCCGTATCCCCCGCAACTGGTGGTGCACGCGAAGGGGCGGTGGTAAGTGAATTATTTGCTGCCTCGGCTCCGCTTCCAGTCCAGCAAACAAGTTGCTGAAGGGGCTCAGGAAATGAGCGATCTCAATGAGGCTGAGCTCGCTGAGCTGCTGCAGGCACAGCAAGCCGCTGCTTCGGCCAATATCAAAGGGAAGAAGCGATACACGCCACCCAAGCCGGACGCAAACACGTTCGACACGCAGGAAGACTTCGTGAAAAGCCTGGTTGCCATCCCCATATCATCCGTAGAGGAGCACAACCGCCGGTGTCCCCATTGCTGGAAGCGCTATGGCGAGTCTGACCCCGACGTCGACAACGCCGAGGATCCAGTCAAGTTTCGATGCGGCCACGTGTTTGGCGAGCAGTGCATGAAGGAGGTTTTTCGGCTTCCTACACCCGTTAAGATCGCGCTGCACCCAATATCCTTTGCACCCGGATCGCGCGGCGCTCAGCTGGGCGATAAGCTAGAGAGATTCCTTGCGTCGAAAGTCCAAAAAGACAACAACACCGACGATGCCGATCTCGCAGAACGACTAAAGCCACTCATCAACGCCATCGAGAAGCCAGAAAGAAACCATTCTGGTGCTACCATACTTGGCTCAGAGTGGTGCTCCGTGATCCAGCAACTCGTCTTCTCTAATCACCAGCTGTTGAAAGTGCATTTCCTTGAGAACGGTGTCGTTTCTGATATCAGCGGGACAGAGGCAATTTCGTCCTTTTTGCATCACTCCACCGAGTACTTTACTACACATTCACACTTTCCTTCCGTGTATAGTGGCATTGTTAACACCTTGGATCAAGAAATCCAAATTTTGATATTGATACATCTTCAACAGCAAATTTCAGACCACGGGACAGAGATATATTCACTTGTGTACGGAAATGGACCTGATGGGGGTTGGACTAGCGTATCTTCTTCTCCACCGTTATCCAATTCCAGTCAGTCTCCTAAGAATGTACCGGCTCCGTCCAGCTCAACCAACCCGAAGTTGGGTTCGAGTTCAAGCCTACCTACACCAAAGTCATCGTCGAGTTTGCCTACTTCGGAGCTGTCCACTAGTTTACCTCCGACATTACCTTCCTCTGAGGCCTTGCCAAAGCCGTCAAGCCAGCCTCCTCTGGCCTCCTCGTCAAGTATACCTACTCCAGCGAATCCATTTTCTCCCCCGCTAACCTCGGGCGTATCATTCCTGCAACCCTCAGCAGTCATACCTCCTCCGGCCTTTGCCGGGTCTGACACGCCTGTGGGGTTTGATTTCGACGAATTCTTGGATACCCAGGGCGTAATTCATGTGGCACCTAGTCCGGCTGCCAAGCCAATATCAGATATCTATGAATCCGCCGTGAAGTTCATAGAATCAAAAGCACCAGATGGCTCACCGCTACCTCCGCTAGAGGTTCTGAAGAGCGAGGCCGAGCTAGTCGTGCAAGCAAAGAAGCTGAAGCAAGAGGAGCAGGTTAAGGCTGCAAAAAAGCGTGCACAACGAGCAGAAGGTTAGTTTGATATTCCTTTTCCTGATTCTTTATCATTGCAATGACGCTTCAAGCGGAACCCCAGGATATTTCAACCAGAACACAAAGGATTTGACTTGCATCATGATCTTCGTGTCTGGGGACTCTCTTCTAATCTGTGATGAACAGGACAAAGGAAAATCAAAAGGAATATTATCGCCTCTGCTCTTGCTAGTGTCGTCGAGCAGTACAGAGAAACACAACCAGGGACTGAAGCGCGATCGCTCTCACCGTCTCCACCGCCGCCCAAGAAGCTTAAGGCGAATTCGTTCGTTCCACCTCAAGTCCAGCGTACGATTCACGTGATTGCTACGCTCCACAAGCAGGATCTCGGGTCGGTGCACTACAATGTTCCTCAACCATATGACAGCATGGTAGAATACTTTGATAGCGAGGCCGGAAGTGATGTGGAGGCTGGTATCGAGACTGACGGAAATGACGACGACGACGAGGATAAGCATACACAACGTATGCTCGTGCTAGTGCGTTCGCTGTGTACAGTCTGCTGCTTTCCTAAACAAGAGGACCGAGAGAGTGCTGGAAAAGACTTAGGAGACCTTCCCAAGACGGTTGGATGGAAGGACATCCAGAGCACGCCCGACTGCTGCCCTCTGTGCAAGAAAATTCTCTTCAAGAAAGTAGGAGGCACTCAGGGCGCTAGGTGTTAGATGAACACTATGGAGATTGACACGAACACTATTGATTTCTCGAGAGGGAAGGTAAGTGCATTATGGTCAGCTGCACCTAAACTGAAAAGGGTTTTCGAACGATAGATAATAATAGGAGGAGAAATTACTTCAACTCTAGGCAACTGGAGTGTATTCTTTAATAAGGAAGACAAATTTCCAAAGCTTTATTTCAATCCGTTGGTCTCATTCAATCAGTGAAGTAATTAGTGAAGCTGCTGGGTAATTCGGAGAGTGACTCGTCTGGTGCTCTGTACCTCCTATAAACTCATCTCAGGGGGCTATCTCGCTACCGCCGACACTACATCGTCTCTAGACCTTCCGTTACAGAACCCAAGATATGCTAATTCAGGCTCCTTACGTATAACTTCGACTCATCGTAATTCATTGACAACGGTATGGACCACAAGTTGCACAGCACAAATTCATTGGACGTCGCGCTAGCTTGGTCATAACTTTAAGGTGAGGAGGCGACGCGCGAGCTTCGCCAAATTGTCGCAGGTAAAGGCATAAAGGGAGTACAGGGACATCCACAACTTAGCATAAAGTCGTAACCAAATGAGTCTCATGTTGCGGTGCCTACGAGGTTACTCTGCACCCAGGCGAGCGAGCTTCGGGGGAAAGGGATAGATCCATTGGTGAGCTGCGGGGGTACAAATGCAGATCACAAATAAGGGCAGGGTGACCAGCCGAACACGCTGCAACGACTCCAAATTCTCTTATCCAAGGCCCCGCGACTCAGCATGTATAAAGTGGATAATAAGGAGCAACTGCAGCGAGAGCTTCAAGATGAGGCTAAAGCTGCGCGGACGGACGGCGTGCAAAACTTTAAGCCCAGGACATCATACTGTTACGTGTAAATGCTACTAACTAATCAGTCTGTCATATATATATGAGCTGTACATACATACACACAATACACATCTTGGTACCCTCTCTCCGGCACCCTGCTCGCAAGAACCGTCACCCCAAACCCAAAGCAGTGTGTATATGCATCTTCCATCGCCATTTGCTTTCACGGCTCCCCGCTCGAATATGTCACCAGTAGATATCGCGCAAGTGCAGTGTGATCTGCAGCAGAAGGTGTTGGAGGCGCTGGCAGAACGAGCGCAAGAGGGTAGAGTGTGCAACAGGCGTAACAGACTAGATGCGTGCTATGCGGTGCATGGACAACCAGAGTACGATGCTATAGCATCTTCCTCTTCCTCCTCCTCCTCCTCCTCCTCCTCCTCCTCCTCCTCCTCCTCCTCTTCCTCTTCCTCTTCCTCTTCCTCTTCCTCTTCCTCTTCCTCTTCCTCTTCCTCTTCCTCTTCCTCTTCCTCTTCCTCCTTTTCCTCCTGCTGAAAATTACAACGGCAACTGACAAGCACCAACTTACAGTCCAATGGCACCGACATCATCAATGCAACACCCAATCCGACCGCGCTTCCCACGACATCTCGAGCGCGCCTTCAACCACCACAGCTGCCCACCGAACCCCTTAACCGTCCGCACCGTGTGCACGCACCAGCACTCCCACGTGTCGATCCCCTACTCCTTCGTCCCGCTTGGCTACTATCACTGGCTGAAATACCATAACCTTGTCTGGTGGGCATGTCAGCTCACTTCCTAACGAGAGTCTTGCCCTATCTATTATACCAAGTTCTTCGAGTGGGACAGCATCACGGTCCTGACGGTCGCGGCCTGCATTGAAATCGGGATACAGGACTAGAAGCGGATGCTGTGGACCTAATACTTTGACAACCAGACGAATTTTTACTGCAGGGCAGAAAGTGAAGAGTGTAAAGAAGCCGGTTCTATGTTGAGGGGTCAATTGTGAGGGTATATCCTCACGTGATGTAAGTCTAGGTATATAATATGCGTGTGAAAAGGTTTGAAGAAGTGAACTGACATCATTTCAGGATTCCAGATATACTAAGAGTGCGTGTACTATGACATGGCAGCTTATAAATGCAGCATCCAACAGATGAAGTAACGTATAGACGCTAACAATTAGGACCATGATTCATTCTTTTCGTGTGCGCAACGCCCAGCGGATTCTTAATGCAGGTAATATACAGAGTGACTAAAGTCCTGTTGCGAGTTCAGGAACGAAGAAGATAGTGATGATATTGAGCTTGACCGCAGTGTTCTCGCCTTGTTTCTTAGGCGAATGATTGACACGGATAGACAGTTTAGTCTATGTCATCACCTTTCCAGACACGAGAAGTTCTAAGAGATGAGCGGAGGAGGTTTAGGGGTTAAATTTAGTTGAGGAGTTGGATGTATTGATGTTGTGTTCGAAAGGCTCGACTTCGAGAGTTCACTCATGCCGCTATTAGTGCCGGTTTCTTTTTTTGCTGAACATTCTCACACTTGGTCTCGCGGGATTCTGCAACAGTATGCGAATTTGCCGCAATAGCGGTCTGCGAACCGGCCATTTCAGTCCAAAGTGAGGAGCTTGAAGCGGCTACATGAACAGATCAGACAAAATCTGCTGAGAGGGCTTAGTTTCCTATGCGTCTGAAATACTGACCTGCGACTGCATAAAAGAAATTCGTGCATAAAGTACCAGACGGTGGCATGATCACATCAAAGAGTTCTCTTCGGCCTATTGGCTGCCTTACAGGATGCACGATGTTGATCACAGTATCCAGAAAGCAAGTGCAAGCGAGCCTCCAACCTGGAGACTATCGTTTGATGCTTAGCCTTTGTTCCAAAACGCCCCGGATGTCTCTGGAGTAGAAACCGTAGACTAGAATCGGCCGGATGTTTTCCTTCCGGCACGGCGGATTCTCAGCCAGAGTTGTGGCGCAGGCTTCAGCCACCTTGCGCTGGAGAAAAGAGCACTTTTGATTGACTCAAAGAAAATTTATATTTACCTCTGGCGCGACTCTGAGGACGTTGTACATTGATAAAGACACGAATAGGACTAGAAAGGTGGCTCTACACAGAAAATGCGGATATCGTGCGACATCGTATCAAGGTAGTTGCAAATCGATCTAGATTTGTAAACATGTTGCAAACTGTAACATCGAATACAAAACCAGGCTCCAAAGCTTGGATAAAGCTTGAGTGTGTTAGCACCAAAGTGGCGTTCGGAGGCGCAAAAATCTTTTAGTAGCTTCGGGTTTCTCGTTTCCGGATCTGCAACACACTGTTTTCAAACGCAAGAAGACTCGGTATGAAACATTGACAGACGAGCACGTGGTGCAGGCGTCCTGAGACCCTACATGGCTGTCTCGTGAGTTAGAGAGATGTTTTCAGTGAACTCGAAACTCCCTCTGTAGTAATGCCATGATATTGATTATCCAGAAGCACTTTGAAAGGCTTAGCGGCAGCGCTCAGGAAACTATATACCCTGAGGGATGCCTTTCCTCGGGAAAATCATCACGCCGGCGCAATCACTTCTACATTCATACAACCACTTTGCTACCTTTTCCTAATAACACATTCTTAATCAAGTCTTCGTTAATTTCAAATCCGTACTACTCACCATGATGTTCACTAGCATCGCCTTTGCGGTTCTCGCCCAGAGCTTGGCTGTTTCTGCCGCAACAATGCAGGTCACTGTTGGCGCAAACAATCAATTCACATTCACTCCCAATACACTCACTGCCCAGCCTGGAGATACTGTCAACTTCAACTTTGTCAGCGCGGTAAGGCATTGGTCATCCTCAACACTGCACAATAGTATACTGACATAATGCACGTTTAGAACCATAGCGTTGTCTCATCGAACGCGAACACGCCATGCAAACCTCAGAACAATGCTGTATTCTCTGATTTCCAGCCAGTGCCCTCTGCTGCCGCAGCCGGCGGTAAGGGAAAGAAGGGCAAGGCCAAGAACAACATCGTCAATGCTCGCGCTGGCAACATGCCTGTATTCAGCATGCCTGTTACTGATACTCAGCCAATGTACATATATTGTTCTCAGGCTCAGCATTGTCAGCAAGGTATGGTCATGGTTATCAACCCTCCCGCTGCAGTAAGTGAATCCTTCGGATAACTAACTCTTTCTGGCGTCAAAGCTGACAAATTCTTTAGGCTGCCCAGGGCACGACTTTGAAACAGTACCAGCAAAAGGCAGCGAAAGCTAAGAACAATGTCAGCCCAACCGGCGGCGTTAATGGAGGAACAGTGACAGGCTCGAACAAGGCGGCCAATGGTGGCAATGCTGCTAAAGGTGCCGGAGGCGCTGCAGGCGCTGCAGCTGGAGGTGCAGGCGGATTAGCAGCACTACTAGGTGGAAAGGGAAAGGCGAATAACTAATAGACGTGGGAACAAAGACGCTATGTTTTATCTCATATTACCAACGCTATAGAAGCTGGTTATTCTATAAAAAGTAATTCACTCTTTAATTCTCTACTTCAAAGAGATCTCTTGAGCATAGCTTCTCCAAACGACTTCGAACCGTGATTTCACGTGTCGTGGTTTAGCTGGATGACGCCAACATCAGCTACATATATATAGAGCCTCGATGCCCCTCAATATACATCACTTTTAGCTTCCACTTCCATCCCTCTGCAATCGTGACACATGATATATTCTGAGTCGATGGAAGAACTGACGAAGCGAATGAATCGTTCGGGTTGAGGAGGATATGTAGAGACGTGCACCGTAGCGAACTGCATCCGAAATCTCGAAACAAGTTTGAAACATGTAGAATTGTTTCCTTCATTTTGAGGCCGGATCGTTGCCATGATTTAACCTGATTTGAACATCAACTCTCGAGGCAAGCTGCCTATCGTGTTAACTCCGCTCACCTCTTCATCCATATTTACTTTCGCGTGTATAATCTCATTCTCTATGCTATGCTGCCGTATGTGTCTTCTCTCTGTCCCACTCGAAGAAAATTCGAATCCTACCTGGCGATATTATAGCAAATACAATCAGTTCTTTGAGCTTTATCACACGGCCAACCACGTTTTAATTAACAGGAGTCAATTTTTCCGTGAAGTATTGCTCTTGTGATATAGAGAAGGTTTCACCATAGATTAGACGCTGATCCTCGTGTCTACCCCTTGTTTTATCTGCTCATCAACGAAATTTCAATAAAATAACGAATGTATGTTTAAGCAGTATACATATATATCTCTATTATTAAGACGTCTTTTTGGTTACAGTATGAAATGTTCAACCCAACTCGGCCTAATTTACAATCCCCAATCTGGTCTTTCGGCTTGTAGAAGAGAGCATAAATATCAACCTTAAATATGCGGACGCCTCTGTATGATGCGAAGGATCGGAAATCTCAATATTATCCTACCACAAAGTAGGATGCGCACCTAGGGTAGCAGGCTTTACCATAAGGGCATCTTTGAAAACTGCAACAACGTCAAATATGGTTTGCAGGGTTTTGAACTGTTCCCTCAACTTTACTTCCTCCTCAGTTTCTGGCGACTCGAAGAGAGTCTCTTGAAGCTGCTTCAAGTACTCCAGGAGCTTCCGTAGCCTAGGCTTTTCAATCCTACATACTGCGTAAAACACATATTATGTGTACACTCTAATCACGTGATATAAAGGTGTTCATAAAAGGCTGGATTCGTTCTTAATTAACCTAAACGGGCATAGTAATGGGATTATATACATATTACGTACATTAATGAAACGTAACATAGTACACAGAAATGTAACAACAAATTGACCCGTTACGGCTCACTTTTGAGCGAGTCGCAACAGTTGAGCTTCCGGGACGGCGCTGAAGTGTAAAGGGAACATTCACCTTGATTGTAGAGATGGTATGAAAGAACCAGAAGACAAGACGATGGCAGAGGGATAAATTTGAGAGGAGAAAAGACAGGCTATACACCATCAAGAGATCCAGACGATAGAGTGCTTGAAGGTGCAATATTGCTCATGCGCTAGCCTCTTACGGAAGGCTAGTAGCAACAACTTCCAATCTTCTACCCAACTGAACCTCATCCACGAAACATGAGATCCATCGTATCGAGTGCTCTCTCACTCTGAATAACCGATGAAAAATATTAAGATGAGAAAAACCATGACGAGGCCTCCGAATGCTTATTGGTGGTTTTCCGAGGCGGCTATACAGCCCCTTCAATCTGTTCGATATTGGCCCAAGATCCGGGAACCCGGCATCATCTCCGGATCCTCACAATATCCATATATGTTCCTTGATATCGACCCACAAGCAGTTTTTACTTGACGGTAGTTGGCCGTAGAAAACCAGAAATTCCGGGGAAACGACAATGTTCAAATGAAAGCGCGGAGACTAGGCTTGTCGGAAAAACTCCCTGAATAGACGAATGGGAGCATATATAATAAATCCTCCTCAAAAATTTTTTGGTTATTTCCATACACTCAAAATGATGCAAGGAGTACTTGTAAGTGTTCTTGCGGGATGTGCGAGCCTCGTGGCTTCGCAGACTACCACCCTGCAAGCTGAATCAGCTACTCTGAACGGGGTCACAGTTGCGACCGCTGTTGCTGGTTTTACCGGTAAGATTAAGCAACTATGCGAGGTGCAAGATACTAATTACATGTACCTAGGAACTGGCTATGTTGAGGGCTTCGATACAGCAACTGATGAGATCACGTTCACGTTCAATGTCACCAAGTCCCAATTATACGATCTCAGTATCGTGTATAACGGTCCTTATGGCGACAAGTACACGTATGTAGTCTCGAATGGTGCTGTTGGATCTCAAATCTCGCTTCCCGCGACGACAGTATGGACAACTGTTTCTGGTGGACAAATGCTGTTGAATGCGGGTTCCAACACTATTTCAATCCAGAACAACTGGGGGTGGTAAAGTGCATTCTCTTAAACTCAAAAGATATCATTACTCATGTGTGTCAGGTATCTGATTGATGCCATCAGCTTGTCACCATCAGCGGCTCGCGGACCTCATCAAGTGACAACGAAGAACGTCAATCCGAAAGCGAACTCTGATGCCAAGGCTTTGCTCAAGTACCTAGGGAGTATCTATGGCAAGAAAATTCTGTCCGGACAGCAAGACCAAGCATCACTTGATTGGGTCACAACGAATGTGGGCAAAACACCAGCTATCCTTGGAGTTGACTTCATGGGTATGCGTCTTCTACTTTCCCCGTTGCATGAAACCACCGTTGATACTTGTCTAGACTACACCGAGTCTCGCACTTCTCGCGGCGCCTCTTCCACGGATGTTGACAAAGCAATCGCCTGGGCTGCCAAGGGCGGCATCGTAACCTTCGTGTGGTAAGTAACTCGGAGCTGCACAGGCGATCTCTTGTCTATGTGTTTCTGGTATTTCAGGCATCCTCAGGTGGACCCTAAACACTTAAAAAGACGTGACTGAAGTACCCTAACATCCTCCCTCCCGCTAACCGAAGAGCTATACTGACTTATTTCTCCTATTTTAAAGGCATTGGGGAAGTCCTGTGGGTCTTTACGACAACGAAACAGAGCGTTGGTGGTCAGGCTTCTACACCGCTGCTACGGATTTCAATATCGCAGATGCGCTTGCGGACACCACCAATGCTAACTACACTCTCCTCATCAAGGACATCGACACCATTGCTGTGCAGCTGAAGAAGCTCGAAGCAGCAAAGGTCCCGGTCTTGTTCCGTCCGTTACACGAGGCAGAAGGGAAATGGTTTTGGTGGGGTGCGCAAGGTCCTGAACCAGCAAAGAAATTATATCGCATCGTGTATGATCGATTGACCAACTATCACAAGATCAACAACCTAGTTTGGGTCTGGAATTCGGTAGCTGCTTCGTGGTATCCCGGGAATGATGTTGTTGACATTGTCTCTGCAGACACTTACTCGCAGGGAGATCATGGTGTAAGTAACCTTTTTCAACCATCTTCTGATATTGATCAAACTGTGCGACACGAGAATGTTTGCTAAGTTTAAGCCACAGCCCATCTCGGCCACCTACAACTCCCTGCTTGCCCTCGCCAATGATACGAAGATCATCGCAGCCGCTGAAATCGGTTCCGTCATGGAGCCAGCGCTGCTCCAAGCCTATCAAGCTGACTGGGTCTACTTCTGTGTTTGGTCCGGCGATTTCATCTCCGGTGGAGCATGGAATAGCATTGACCTGCTAAAATCGGTTTACAGTTCTGATTACGTTCTTACTTTGGACGAGATTCAGGGATGGAAGAAGCGGTAGATCCAGTAATCGTTGACGCTCGCCATATTTTACGTATCACTGGTGATAATAAATTATGCGTCGCTATTCGAAGAGATAATTAGGACCTATTTTAAACAATCTAACGCGATTACGTGATTTCCCGAAGAATTGTATGCTCAGCCGCCCGTCTTGGACTAGGGAGCATAGAGAATCCCGAGTCATCTTTGCAGCTTTATGAGAAGATTTGTAGAAATCGGATATTATAAAAGCTGTTTCAATCAGGCCGCTTCGCTTCTCTGATATACACGTACCTGCCATCTCCAGCCCTCTTACTGTTCACTGTTCCATTGATCGCTACCATATCCCAACAAGACAAATCGAAAAACTCAAATAACAGGATAGGAGTTTATACCTAAATCCATGAATTTTAAACGTCACTTGGGGCATTATAGAGTCAAGCACCAGAGCCTGGCTGGTCTGCGATGATAATTCAAGACAGACATATCTAACATCTTAAACATTGCAATATATGAATTGAACAACCTTTGTATTTATTTATGTACTCAGGTATCTAATTTCACTCATTCTAACCAGGGAAATTATATGTCTGTAAGCCCAGGACACCATACTGTCACGTGGATATGCCACTGACTAATCAGTCCGTCATATATATATCAGCTGTACATACATCACATACAATACACATCTTGACACCTTTTCCTCCACCTTTCTGCTTACAATGTCCGATAAAGCAATTTCCTCTCACCCAGATTGAAGATTCTACATAAATCTCCGGGATTTTCCTTTTCGAACAGATTTAACAGCATCACCTATGAGAATGTCACGATGAGAAGAAGCAATCAATCGTCTGATGAGTAAAAGTGTGTATAAAGAGTGTGAAAGCCGTGAAGAGCTGACTGCTCGCACGACGACTATATATACCCATGAAGGGGAGCTAGCTAGAATAGGATGTATGGTAGAACACGTGCGACTCGAGACAGAGAATTCTCATGCCATCTGAGGATTTTTAGCACATACCTTGGAAGCTTCAAGCTGGATATCACTTACAAATGCAACCCTACTCCGCGGCCTCACAATAATAGGGAAGGTGTCCCTATGTGGTGCCACACTTTTCTGCGACCTCGCTATTGCTGGGTGGAAGACGTCATGTTAGGGAATATGCTTTCACATAGCGCCAACAATATACCTCCAGCGAACGTGGTTTGCTTTCATGGTATATCAATTAATTTCACCCCACCAAAGAAAACCAACACTATCCTAGCGCATAATACTGATAGTTTAGGGCCGAACTTCTTCTCGGGCTAATTTAGTTCTTTTCTGCAGTCCTCTTTCTGCTATTCCTCGTCCGTTTTGAACTCATAGCAGACCTTCACATCCAACATCATGTTCTCCAGAAAACTGAAAGTACCAGCGACCGATACAAAGATGTAAGGTACGAGATTTTGGACAGTTCACCAAAACCTCTATTGGCACTCACACGCTTGGAGAAACCGTTCAGCGTCAGATACTACGCTTGCATCGTGGTCAAACTTGAACTAGGCTCGGTGCTTCTGGAGAACATGCGAGTGCCATGATGCACCTTTTGAATTGTTTATCATTAACTACTCCTCCGTTCTCAACAGCATTTATTCGCGAAAACTAATATCAAAACTGCTCTACATAGTACTTCTATAACTGCTAGAGAATTCCTTGATAAATCACTAGCTGAATTTTCCATACTCGGCACTCCTCCAGTCACACATCCCTCGCAATTCGGATTCGCTACCATATAGCACAGTCACGAAGACCCTATCAGATATGAGATCTGGCTCCGAATGCACAGGACTATCATCACGTCCCCAACTAAATCGAACGACTTCGCCGTCTCCAACTCGAACCCGAATTGCATCTTTGAACTCATCTGCCAGCCAGTGACGCAACGTACTGTATGCCTGGTCTTTGTCTTCTTCTATGGGCTCTGGACCATGTGTCTCCTGCCACCAATAGTGCTGTGTTTTTCCTCTCTGGTATATGCTGAAAACATGCGCATTTGGTTGCAGCATGAGAGTAGTCGGCCCAAGCAACGTGAGTGCATACTTGCTCCTCACAACTTCTTTGCGCCCTTCATCGTAGGGAAACATGAGGCCATCTTGGTGCCATCTTGGGACTTCAAACTCTTTAGTTGGCTTCGTGACACGGATTGTGAACCAGCAAGCTGTCTTCTCCTCAGCTCCGCCAATGCAGTCATTTTGCGTAGCAATTACGAAAGAATCAATAGCAGACACCACTTCTAGCTCAACGGCGTCGGTGATAGTAGCAAGGAATTTCGATGCCTTGAAGGCAAGTGAAGACTGAACCGGGCCGTAGTAATCGAATGTTGATGTCCGTGTCGCAGATGTGATACGTGGAATAGCGATAGGTACCGGAAAAATCGCACACGGTGGTTGATGAGGCATCTTAGAAAACCTCGGATAGGTTATAGGCGTCGTGAAAAGCACTTGTGAAATGTTATGGGCAAAGGCCGTCTTTGCATCTGCGATAAATGAGGTTGATTGTTTAGTTAAATCCTACTCAATTTCAGCCGCTTTTCTCGCAGTTATGCCTAGATTAGCGGGCTTGGCAGACAGCTGACCCGTCCTGGATCTTTGTTAATTTAGCTCGCCTAGCATGTGTGAACTAGAAAAAGGTAGCAGTATAGGTCTATTCAATATGTCAAAGTATTATCATGTACAAGACACACGAGTAACTACAAGTGGCTGGCCCTCCACCTCGATTTCGTAGTTTTGAGTACAAGCTCATCCATGCTCAAGCCGAAACTGTCTCCGCCTTTGAAATTCCATTCACCTGTCCCTTCTCTTGCACACCCAGCTTCTCAGTAGCTGCTGCCAATAATACATTTGTCCTCGACTTGCTATTCAGATCCAGGTAAGGTGCTTCTCCAATGCCAACAGCACGATTGCCGAACCGCTCCCCAAGCCCCTCATAGTCAAAGGTCGCGGTATGGAACGCACTACGATTATCCCAGATAGCTGTTCCCATGTTAGATGATGCGCTTTTGTAAGAAGACCCAGACAAAGATGTTGACTCACCGATATCATTCTCATTCCTCCACTTGAACCTCACTTGTATATCATGATTCTCTGTAATCACCGTGCGAAATTTCTTCAACAGATCATCGCTTTCCTCTTTATTCAACTCATTGATATACTTCGGGAACGGCCCCAGGGCAAAGATACTCTTCCACCCCGTCACTGGATTCGTCCTCACCACGGGATGTACAGCTGACAACTTCACACCGATATTTTCTGGGCTCCCGCGCTCCTTCTCATACAACTTCACTCTTTCTGGCTGAGCAGCTGCGGCCTTGATGAACCCATCACCGATGAAGGTTGCAGTCAGTCCTTCGAAAAATTTCTGATACGCCGGCGAAAAGCGATCGTAGATTTCGTAGCCAGACGCCCAGAGCGTGTCACCTCCGGTGAGTGGCAGTTTTGTCAGGCGCAACGACGTGTAATCCGCGGGAACGGGTTCAAATTGGATATCTGAGTGCCACTGGGCAGCGTCGTAGTGTCGGCTTTTCGATCGCTGTGGCTCGTCGTGCTTAAAAATTTCTTTTCGTGCCACGGAACTGATGGTGCTTATCTCAGCGTCGTTGACGCCGAATTCGGACGTGTTGTTGAGTACGGGGTGAATGTGCAAAGTCGATGTTGAGGGTTTCCCGCTTAGCTGGCCGAGGCGGTGGACGAGCTGTTTTTGGAGGTCGTTTGTGAGGTTGTTCTGAGCACGGAAGAAGACAACGCCGCGTTCAGAGACTGCATGGCATCAGGAGCGTTGTAATGTTTTGAAGCGTTGCAATCGTGATCCCGCTTGGGCAGAGGAGATGTAGTTGCTTACTCGTGATGGCGAGATCTCGGAGCAGCTTATCCGAATCTTCAGCTTGTAGTAGATCGTCGACAATGTTGACCGAGAGAAATTCGCGACCAATAATTGGGGTAGTATCTTCATATTCGAATTTATCGAGGGCGCCAGTCTTTTGGAGAGGCTCTCGGTAGGTCTGGGTTTCCTGGACAGCCATATTAACAGTATTAGGCCAGTTTGAGTATATAAAAAATGGAGATCTTGAATGTCGAGATGACTTTTAGGTTTATATCTTGACGTTCAGTCGTTCTTCAAAAAAGTGTCATATCGGACTATCATTGCGTAAGACGTATAGGAAGCACGCAACTCGTTAGCCCAACCAATCAAACCCCGTCTAACGAACCTGGACTACCCAGATCAAGCCAAGATTCCCCACACTACGTGACAATGCCGCTCAACACTACGTGACAGTGCAGATGGCCTTGTCTGATACTTGATCGTGCTGAAGTCTACCCCTCTTCCCCCGTTTCTAGTTGCCTAGACATTACCGGGGTGCAAGCAAATCCGGTGGCATCTAACTCTCTGCCTAGAGGAAATCAGTGTGAAGTCCTCGGCCAAGTTCTTGATTCTTGAAGAGAAACTGATGTAGCAAATCGTAGAAATGCTATCTGTACTGCGAAGTAATCGCTCATTCATCAGACCTTTGGCTGCCATCTGGCGGAAAACGCGAGAAAAGCAACACAATGAAGCCTACAAATGCAACGCTCTATCGCAAACATCAGCTGTTGTTCTGATATACACATATATGTTAGACGACAATCAGACTTACAGCATTGCAGACAAAAGTCATCTGGCTCTTCCCCACTTCAGCAAATGCGGCAAATATCAGACCAAAGACGGCGGCTGTAGCAGAGTTAGCATCAAACCCGAGATACACCGCACTACTAAACAGATATTTAGACATACAAGTTGAAAGCCTCGCCAAGTTCTCAACGAGCGTAATCCCACTCAACGCATCAACACGCTCGCTACTCGGAATCATCTGCAGAATGGTTCCCTTGGATGCCGCGCCCGTTCCTGCGCCGAGCGGTAGGAACACTGCCACGAGATACAGCTGCCACCCATGCGTCACAAACGTGGCAAGCCCAGTCAGAACGCAGTCCAAAAACAGACTGCCACGCGCGTACATCAGATCAAAGAGAAAAGTTTCGCTCTCGCTGCTACGCTGAGGCGGGTTCGTTGGCTCTCCCTCGTTGTCCATTGAATCCATGGCTTCAATTTCTGAAGGCGATGTCGGAATATCCCCCATCAGAGCTTCTTCTTCTTGTGGCTTCCATGGTTCAGCTTCGGCACGGGATGTGGCATCCCTTTCAACGGGCTTGAGCCATTTCCGGCCCATGGCTATGATGCGCGGGAAGACGAGCGAGAGGAACAAACCGCGCAGAGACGAGTATATGAATATGAGACGTCCATTGGCCGATGTTCCGAAGCCGAATTCGTTAGTTGAGTACATTTGAAGTAGGGTGGGTATGTACCCAGTCGCGAGGATGGCCAGAAACACACCGACACCGAGGGCTAGAGCACCGAATTGCGTGCTCGATTGGCCACTAACCAGAGTCCACTTCTGAGGTGCAAATATCCGAAGAGGTCCAAAGTATCGCCTAAGTCCAGAAGATTCACGTGCAGGAGCGGCATCCTTGTCCGGCGTGATGGATGGAAGCGAGAGAAAAATGAACATAGTACAAAGCAAAAAGAGGACGAGAGCGACCCGGAAAGGCGTTATGATGCCCAAATGCTCACCGATGATGCCACCAACAAGAAATCCGATAGCAGAGCCGACCATCATGATACCTGAAAGCCTGCCGAGCGCTCCAGTCCGGTCCTCATGCCCCGACACATCGGCCACGAACGAGTTCAGCGCAAGAACGTAACCGTTGGGCCCACCGATGATGGTCAGTATTTGGGAAGACTGTATGATTATCACACCGGCATTGCTGCCAGTCATGACACCAATGTTCTGGACGGTGAGTCGAGCAGCTGCCCAAAAAACTTGGATCATCAGCGCAGGCTTGACCCCAAGCTTCTTAATGGTCCATCCCGTTACGAAGAGATTCAAGATACCGAAAACGGTCGTCGAAGCCCCGAGTAGTGAGACTGAGCGAGCGGTGCGAGCGACGATTTCGCGTTTCGCACAGCCATCTGCGCCATCAGGTTCCATCATAGTGTGCTTTTCGTAGTAGGCTTCACATGTCATGAGCCGAAAGACATAGAGAATTCTTGCAAGGCACGTCAGAGACTAAGGATTGTGGGCTTCTTGGGTTTTTGCATACGGAACTTGAGTAACTCCATAAGACAGTGACACGACAAAGGCGCACACTAGGGCGCGATACAGCGCCGCTCTGTTGCCATGCTTCTCCTCTGGGGGATCGCGACGAATCAATGGTGTAGTCTCTTCGAGCCCTGAGGCATTGCTGTCTTCTCGTGCGACGGCCATGGGATTTTTGCAATGTGCTCGAGAAAGGTGAGTAAGAAAGCTTTTGGCAGTGTGAACTCCGAGGCAAGGGTTCTCCGCCAGAATCTCCCGACCTTCCTATCTAGGTTAGCCCGCAACTATTCCGAGATCGGACATTGGCGTTTTGATAGCCCGTAAGAGCGCTCATAAAAGTACCATGACAACAAACCCCGCACCGCAAAAACATTTGAGAAGGGGACACACAAGAATTAGCATTTAAAGGATAGGATAAAGTCTCTCAGAAATTTATAAATACTCGAGTTAATAGCATTCCTCAAAGGGTTGAGGATTTATTCAAAATGAATGGTAGTTGGTAGGCTATTAAGATTGGGGAGTGAATCAAGCTCGGCTACGGAAAAGCTGCCCACCCAAGTCAAAACGCGCCCCAACCAAAATAGTGTGTTTTCTTCCACCCCCATACAATTTACTATGGACTCTTAACTACCAGATATGCTCTGATTAATACTTTGTTGGAAACTGAATCGAATTCATGCCATACAAAGAACGCACGATTGACTGTGCCGTGAATAGGAGTCAAGATTCGAAGTACCGATTTGCACTACAATTGTATGTCCGTTTTTGCATGTAGGTTATTCACCAAACACCCTCGCTCTATTAAAGCCTGCTTATCCGCTTTTCGAATCCAGAAACATCACTGATCACGTGATGGAAATAATTTCTCTTGTGCTGTCCTTTCGTAACCTTGAGCAGCATGAAGGGAAAAATCGGTATCACTCAATGAATTCAGAAATCTGAATCTGATATGGAAACATATCTCGCTTCGGACTTCTAACTCAGTTAGGCCTCCCACTAGCACCTATCCTGTTGCCTAAGAACTAGCCATGTACTTCAACACGGCATCCTCTGCATATCCACCATCCCAAACGTACCCTTCTTGTATCATCATGAGCTCCTCAAAGCCGAAGAACTGGCCATACTGGCTCGAATCCGCCCTCCACAGCGCTCTGGGTCCTCCGCCCAAGCCCGCGCCAAAAACCTTCCTCTCTTCCATTCGCCAAACCCTTGGCCTATCCAAGAAATCTGCATCTGAAGGGATATCAGGCAAGAGAGTAATGATCGTGGGCCTTGATTGCGCGGGCAAGACCACATTGTTGTACAAGCACCTACGGCTCGATTCTAGCATAGAAATAGAAACCCGTATCCCCTTCATCGGCTTGAATGTCGAATGTCTTTCTTATCCCACTGGCATATCTTTCCATGCCATAGACATCGGCGGTTGTTCGCCGAATTCGCACCGCATAGTCGAACGCGGAATCTGCGAGCACGGCGATGCAGTCATTTGGATAGTGGATGCATCGGATCTGGACCGTTTAATAGAATCAAAAGAAGAGTTTAAAAGGTGTGTGAATGGAGATAAGGAGTTTTGGGTCGAGTATCTGGGGGTGGAGGGGAGCGTGCAGACGAGTCCGGTCCTTATATTAGCTAATAAGCAAGATCGCGAGGTACAATATCTATTGTTGAGGAACACCAAGTGAGGAGTATTGAAACTGACATCGAGTAGGGAGCTGTGAGTACAGAGAAGATCAGAGAGGAGTTCGGGAAGGTGACGGAGAAAATGGGCGATCGCGCTTGGGTGAGTGTAGTTCCATACCAACCAGACACGTGAGTCAGAAGCTAACATTGACTAATTAGGCTGTCTACGGAACAGAAACCGAGTCTGGAAATGGCGTTTCTGAAGCATTGGCCTGGCTAACGGACCAACTGAAAGGGAAAGGGTCTACGGAAATGTCGGAGAAAGAGGTCAAGTCATCTTTATCGCTCTAGCAGCCATCATGTTTCTCTTTCTTATGTACTATGATGCTTCGCCGAAAACACGCAAAGCTCACGGTACAGAGCAACATTGAGATGGCTCTGCCCTGGCTGATAAACTACCACGGATGCAAGTCACTATGTCACCTGTGATCGGCAGCAGCCGGACCCACAAGCTGACGCCATTTGGGATGTGTGGGCGCTGACATGTGCCTACCCGGTCGCTCGTGATGAACTCATCAAGATGGGCAAGGACCCGACGACAGTGGCCAAGCTGGAAAAGCGAATACAATTGACATGGACAAATACGTCAAGATCATGCAGATGCCCGAGGGAGATAAGCCAAGCATTAAGCAGCTACCAGCTGCTGATCAATATTACGAGTATTAGGGTTATGATGGTCTAAATCATAAGTCGAAGCTGGAAGGACATGGCCTCCCGCTGGAGGTCGACTCGAATCTCTAACGTAATCAACGGGCTCCGGGATCATATTTAGCTGCCCTATACATAAATTACAAGTTCTTGCCTGTCTGCGAACTAGACAGCCGAGACTCATTTTAATTTTCTCTTTGCAGATCTTTGAAGCTATGTTTTGGGTGTCGATGATAGGAGTTGTGGAGACTACGCTACTACGTTATCAGTAAGACATCGCGGATGTATTCTGGAGTACCACAAGGCATAGCTCATGATGATGACCATATCGTTGAATTGATGGTAGCGTTCAATATTTTAACAGTCCTAGGTTTTCGTTCGTAACGTATTATTATGTACGGCAAGAACCCAAACATACGCGATGGACTTCCAACTGGGTTCCCTACACCCATCGCGCTCTCGAACATTTCTTCAATCCACCGAAGTATAGTACGTAGTAGCCACTTAAGTCGTGCATGCATCTGTATTCAAGGTTCACACTGTCGACGGTCGTAGTGTACGAGTTGATAATAATCGTTTGGTTGTACCACACGCTGGGGACCTGGGTAGTGATAGCATTCGTGACGGAACATTGAGAGATCGTGAAGATGACAGGGATCGGAGTGGCAGTTGAAGTGGGCGTTGGAGCTTGAACCCTCGATTTGGTGGTGTCTTTGGCAGCGAGGACCAGAAGGGCGCTGGAGAGGAAGCTGGTGAAGATGGCGGACTTCATTTTGGCGATAAAAGTCGTTATTCTTTTTCTGAGGCTGGTGAGAATAAGAACAGATATTCTCATGGGGAATTATGGTTGGAGAATATATAGCGTTGTGTAGCGGTCTGAAGGTTGCTTTGGAAGGAGTCGGGCAATACCTGGTCATATGGCTGTTGTCTTAAACGAGGAGCTGGAATGGCGGAATGAGGCAAGAGGACAACTGGAATATCTGTTCGAGCCTTGTAACTCTTGTTCTTAGCTACTAATTGAGTTGTGGGAGAATAGCCTGAAGTAGGTTGAAATAAGAGTGCAGGATGCGTAGCGAGGAATAAAGAGCGGGTTAGAAGCATCGAGACTTTCAACTTCGCGTCTGACTGTTGAGTGAGGCTACAAGATCTCATTATATATTAAATTTGGCGCACTAGAACTTTCGTATATAAGGCCTCGCCGTCTTGGTGGCTGCAGTGTCTCGAAGCATCAACGCCACTACCACATTTGAGATTTGGTGTATTCTGTAGAAAATCCAAGATTTCTCTCCCTTGGTTAGGGACTCAGGAACACAAAAGTATGCCATGGGACTCTAACTTCTCAACTTTCCAATATCCTCGGTTCTGGATTCTTTATGTCTCCCACGTGGCGCGCTTGAGCAACACTGACCTTTCCCAATACAGGCCGATCTTCATCCCGGCGAGGCGATAAAGGAAATCCCTGTTCCGGCTGAGCCCTTGTTCCTTGCATCCGTGTTCAGCTCAAGAGTGTTCAGTAACAACCTTGTGGTACTGGAATTTGACCTAGTGCTCGGTAGGAATAACGCTCACGTATTCTACTTGGTCATGATGACTTATATTGGAATCAGGTGTTTTAGCGGGGTACAGTTCTACTGCGATGTGCCTGGAACTGGTTGCGTACTAGTGTAGGATCGAGGTCGGCGATACAGTCTAGAATCTGGAAATGCAAAAAAAAAAAAATGTCGACACTATAGATCCACAACATGGATGATCTATGTTACTCATGTGGAATCACTCAACTGCTAGGAGGAAGGTCTTGAACAACCCAGACGCGTTGAATTGCGGACTAGTCAATACTCGCTCTCCCTCCATCAGTTCCGCCTCCCGGATTCAGATACTCGTTACACTTCTCCAGAGGCCTGAGGACGTGGTCGTAGAAGACCCCACGCCACTTTTCTTTGGTTGCTAGAGTCCTACTTCCCATCAGACACCACTCCACTGCTTCAGCATAATCTGGCCCGGCTTCATCACCAACTTCTCTTAGCCACTCCATCGCCGCCATCATATCGTAGAATGGAGCTAGCTTCTCGTCACCCGCAGGACAACGTTGCCGGCTTGGGTGTGCAGCGATGAGATATCCGAAGCATAGCTCAAGGAGAAGAATACCAAGTAATGGAATACTGGAAATTGCGTCTATAGAGCTAGAATTTGTGTTGTTTTCTGTCAATTGGCGAGTAATGTACGGGCGGTCAAGGAGAAGGATATTAAAGTTGTCGGCATCGCGGAGGAATGAAATGTCGCTTTTAGTCCACGAAGCGGTAGTGAGCCAGGCCGAGTCGCGGAGTTGCAAGAAACAAGAGGAGAGGGTGAGAGCTAGTGCGTAACGTTGACGACGGCTTAAGGGTGGTATGTGTTTACCCTTCAGAAGGTCATTAAGAGTTACTGAGTCGGTAAGCTGTACAGGGCTTGTAGTAGATGAAGGGTATATGTAATAGCGTTTGTGGTCGTCCTCCAGGAAACCATACAAGTCTTTTGTGGGAGACTTTGTACACAATGTTGAGCATAGATCATGGATCTCGCAATCGCTAAGTTTTTGTGGAGGCGGCGTTGGTTTGGAACTGTCTAAGAGAGCACAAGGGATTGATGTAGGTAGCTGTTTGATCGACCCGAGGCTGATTTACACATCAGATCTGGAAGATCAGCGGAATGTTAAAGACTTACCTGCTCCTGCTACTCTTGTAGCCGCGCAGTATTGATAGCTTAGATCGAGCAGTATTGTCGTTGGACACAGCGTTTTCTTGGTCCACAGACGCTATGGTGATTTCAGTGTACAACCTTTCGCTAGGAGGTGGATCCATCATTTTAACCTTCGTCTCTCTCATATTCCACGGGGTTTTTTCTGTACCACAGGCAGGTACTGGTCCCAGAAATAAGAGCACAAACTCCAGATTCGAAAATGATCTGTGCTGAAGCATTATTTTGGCTCGATGGTCTTTGGCACAACTGCAAGTCCATGCTCGGCAGAGGATTTTGTACAGTCGATCTGTATGCCGCCAGAAGTGTGCGACGGCGGAATCTATAGCAGCCTTTGCGGTACTTGGAAGAACTCCATGTTTTGACTCAAGTTGGGCCAGCACATCGCTTGTTGTGAGGAGCTTTTCGAGTCGTTCATTGTACTCTTTGAGCTCCTCGAACAGCTTCTTTCGCTTTTCTTCGCCAATGCTGAACCTGAGTCGGTATAACTCATATTCTCGGCGAGGCCTTCCAGAGCGTGATTGGGATGTAGCTGCAGATAATCCTGTCCGAGGTTTCGCAACCTTCTCCTGTGTCTAATGTCAACATGCAAGATACTTGAGCGGCTGCGCTATATCACTTACCTTCGCCTTCAACTGTTCTTGCACATTGGCCTTGTCTACGGCCAACACTTCTTGCAACTCTTCCATAGCTCTCTGTAGCTGCTGCATGATCTCAAAGTACAGTTCATACGAGTCCTGCAACCTGTCCGCTAACTGCTGCGCTACGCCCTGCTCTTTCCACTCAACGCCTCCAGGATCAGCAAGCAGTAGCAATATTTGCGCCTTATCGGCGACCATAGGAAGGAGAAGCTGCTTCAAATTGCGAGTGAAGCCTAGCCGATGAAACTTGACCTCACTACTGCATTTCTGGTATTCGGAACGGATCTCCCACCAGAAACCCCATAACTTGGCCACTTCACGGTACTTTTCCAAGGCGGTAATGACTATAGGGAATGCCCCGAGGACGGCTCCGGCGATTTCGAAGCCGGACATGCTGCTGGAGATTGTGTGGATCGATTGGCAGCGACAGTACGAAACTCGGTGATGTGATGTGAGGCTGGATTGCAAGCAGGTACCGTAGTGTGGGGGCTAAAAGGAGGGGCTCGAGATTTCAGCCGCAGATCATCTCAAACACCTCACGAGGCTGGAGCTGATGGTGGAGTGTTGCCTTCTCTCACGAATGAACAGAAAAGACTCGACCAGCTTCTGCAAACCCAGGCTAATCACACGATAAGTTCGGCGGTTCTTATTCTAATGCCTACGCGCCACGATTACCTATGCAGTCTTCCTTGATGCAGCCGATATCCACGTCCAGGAGGATCAATCTTTCCCTGTTGGACCCTGCTCTGTGATACGAGAGCGCTTTAGCTTTCTATACCCGAACCGATATTGTTCGACGGACAATCCGGTCGGCAGTAGTCGGCTCGCCGTCCGAGATTCACGCACTAGTTATATCATCCTACAAGGTGACTTATATAGCACCATGGACAGCGACAGTGACGGGGAAGTTCGTCATACGTTAGCGCAAACGACAAGGCGGACCCGCGAGAAGTTCGCACTTGTGACCCAGGCATTGGCTACATCAGATTCTAATACATCTGCCCATGGCGCTAAAGAAGCTCTGGAAGATGCACTTGAAAGATTTCAACTGTGGGTTGGTAGTGTCGGTGCAACTATTAATGCTCAAAGGAAAATTTCGCTCGAATGGAGGCTGAGAGACGCACCCGAGATTAAGGAGAGAATAGTTGAGCTACAAAGTGACCTTCAAGAGGCACTAGATGACTGTAAGTGCGTTCAAGCGATGAGACGACAGTTGGTCTGACTCGTGAACGCAGTATACGAAATTGCCACTGGTCAGCGAGACAACCGGACAAGAGCTGCTGACACCATTGACTTGGATCCTGGTTCGGACTCTGATGTGGATTCTGTTCAATTACGTTTCGAAGTTTCTGCCGTGAATGAAGCAAATAGTATCCTTGAAGTGGTAATGGACTGCGTAAAAGATCTCCTCAGACTATCAATCCTCATTCGGAAAGCCACCCCAAGAGACCGTTGGAATAAGGCTTTGCAAAAGCCCAAGGATGAGCGCCTTGACGATCAATTTGACATCCGACATGTAGGCGAGAAGTTTCCAAAATTATGTCGGCCAGAGCATGACTGGCTTCGACATCGACTTGGAAGGGCTATTACGCAACGTCGACAGTTCATCCGGTATTGCCGCGATCACAAGAACCAGATGCAAGAGATGGATGACCGTATACCCACGTCTTCTGGCGCAGAACAGTCCGGATTCATAGCCCCAAACTGTGTGCCAGACTACGTTCCAATGACTGCAGCGTTAACACTCAACCCCCCAGTAACGGAAGGTTCGACAAGGGCCTCGACTCTGCAAATCACAACTCTGGAAGCCATTCGTGGTAATGACGACGAAGACACTGCCTCTGTGGCAACGTCAATAGTATCGTCTCTTGATCCTGAGGACGAGGACGAAGAAATGCTTCGACTGCCTAGTCTCCAAGCCGCCAGTCAAGGACGCGACGAGTTTGAATGCCCGCTGTGTTTTACGATACAAAGTTTTCGACAGCATCGAAAGTGGAAGTAAGTAACAATCTTATTAATGAATTTATAATTTTACCCGCTCTGAGAATTGCTAGCAATAGCTACGAGACTCATGGAAGTCTGGGAGGGGGGCAAGAGGCTTATTCTTCCCCGCTGAGCTAAATCCTACTGTCTCTACAAAGCACGATTTTTGCTAACAGTTTGAGACAGGAAGCATGCATATGCCGATCTGAAACCGTACGTCTGCTGCGGTGGCAAGGGTGAATGCGATCTTGAACTATTTTCCAGTCGTAACACGTGGTTCACGCATGAACTTGAAAGCCACAGACATCAATGGATATGCTTTCTCTGCCAAAGAGAGCCAATCAGCTCACTCGCTAGCTTCCAATCGCATGTGAAGAGCAAGCATGCCGAGATTCCTGTTAATCAAATACCAGAAGTTGCTCGGCTTTGCAAGAAATCTCTGCAGTTCATCGCTGCCAATGATTGCCCCTTTTGTGACGATTTTGAAGTCAAGTTGAGGGCCAGAGGCGGAGACACAGTGGGAATGGAAGTTATTGTCGTCCCTGCAATCATCTTCCGCAGACATGTTGCTGCGCATCTAGAGCAATTGGCGATCTTCTCTCTAGGCCCACAACACCAGTCGGATAGAGAATCGGAAGATGGGAGCATTGATTCGCGAAGTGCTGGCTCAGTTAGAGATGGAGATATGATGGAACACTTTCTCAACAATCACGAGGAATATGAACAAGAAGACCCAACCTTGTCTACAGAGCCAAGACTGGGTGATTCTACTGAGCGTTTGACCGAAAGTGAGAATAACAAAGAAGCAATTATGGATAGTGCAGGCAAAATGGGAGCAAGTGAAGAGGCGGAAAGTGGGGCCATCGCTGATTTCGTGGAGGTGGAGAGGTTAGCAATGGAGAAAGAGGAACAGGAGACAGGAAATCCATCAGGGAATAAATTGTTTGAACCAGCCAGATTGGATGGCATAGGAGCAGAGACAGAAGTACAGCCCACGGGTGGCAATGTACCAATTCCACAGATATCCCCCATGGAAACGCGGACCCCGATTTCGAGCACTAGTTCTATCACGAGTTTGACTTCTCCCAAGTTGTTGAGTTCCAAGCGAGCATCTCTCACCACCGCTGGTCTCCTCACGCCCGTCAAAGCATGCGTCCCTCGATACTGTTTTGCAGATGACATCTACTGGTTTGTTATCGAGTGCGAGATGGAGGATGGCCGCTCCTGGGAACTGCAGCGCTTGTATCAAGATTTCTACGACTTGCAGATTCAACTTCTTGCGGCCTATCCTGTCGAGGCGGGCCAAAGCGGATCGAGTGAAAGAGTCATACCCTTCATGCCGGGCCCGGTCACCTATGTTACCGACAATATATCTTACGGACGCCGCGCTAATCTCGACAACTATATTAAGGATCTCCTTAAACTTGGACCTCACATTACGGAAGGGCCTCTTATTAAGTCCTTTTTTGCTCCAAGGGAAGGAGATTACGAAATAGATCCTGAGCCGGTTCACGAAACAGATCCTGATTTCTTTGCAGCTGAGGATCAAGCACTTGACCAGACGAACGGACTTTCATGGTTGGGCGAAAAACTTTCCTTCTCTCGCAGCGGCAAGCATGTTGAGCTCAATCTTCACCACCGCGAACGCAAATTATTCTGCTTCAGCCCTCTGTGGTTGCTTGAACCCGAAGGTTCGGTCCTACGGAGCGTACAAGTCATCTTGTTAGACAATTTCCTGATCATTACCAACCAAAGGGAAGATGAAAGTGACGTAGTTTCGTTCCGGCCCAGCACATCACTGTGGGAAGTTTTGCATCCAGTAGGTCGTATCCAGGTCGTATCCACATATTGCTTACTTGTAATAGCCCATTCCGATGGATCTATTGTCTTTTGAGGGCTTTGGCGCACCTTCACCGTTCGATGTCCCTGGCCAGGAAGGCACGACAATACTGCTTCCGTTCACCATCAAGCACCTCGGCAAGAACACCTACAAGCTCATTGCTAAGTCGTTGGAAACCTTGAACTTCTGGGGCGACAAGATTTTAGAAGCTAAGACGGCACACGCTGCTTCTCTATATGCCCAGAGTGCGGAGCCTTTTACTTTGAGCGTTTTTGCTAGCTCGGGATTTGCGTACGACGACTTGAAAAAAGTTGACCAGAATCCGCAGAAGCAAGCTCCAATAATCAAAGGGACCATGCTAGCTCGCGCCTTGGAAAGTTCTGAGCCCTTACCACCCTTAATTGCGAAGCTTAACTGCGCAACTTCATTCATGAATTACGGAGGCTACACGACGATAGTTGGCACTGACATTGGAATCTTTGGCACGAGGGTGGTAGAGCATGAAACGCCTCCAACGATCAGATCACTGAAGGCAAAATGGGAGTGGGAAATGGTATGAGTACCCTTTCAGAGTCCCAATGAGCTACTAGCGACTAATATTACATAGCTCATAGCATTTCCAAACGTCACACAGATTGCCGTGCTCACCTCCTACAATCTCATCTTGTTTCTTTCAAACAACTCGCTTTTAGCATATCCGCTTGACCAGCTAAGTCCCGAGGCTAAAGCCGATGCGACCGGCGCCGCACCTCAAAAACTCAGTGGACGTCGTCATGTCCAATTCTTCAATTCCTGCAAGCTTCACGAACGTGACCTAGTCATTTACAGCTATCAGGAAGGTATAAGCACTGCTTTCAAGGTCTTGGAACCACTCGTTCACGTAATTTCCCTTTCGCTTGAATCGTCTCTCATTTGTTCAATATCTGACGCATGATCTAGAAACCGCAAAAGAGGTCGCTGTCTAAATTCCTCGTACGAAGCAACCGAGCGATATTCAACGACTACGATGAGTTCTATATCCCAACTAAATGTTTTGGGATCAATGTCTTCACAACATCGATTGCTGTTCAAACACAGAAAGGCTTCGAGGTTCTAACCCTCAACAAGAAGCAACCATGGTCCGTCCCCGACCTCAGTCAAGCACATGTCGCCAAAATAGCCTCTAGATTGCACGGCCAGACCCCGTTAGGCATGTTCCATCTTGGCACCAAAGAGTTCTTGTGCTGCTATGACGAGAGCACCGTCTATATCAATAAACACGGAGATGTCAGCCGCTCGGTTATCATAGAACACGCTGGAATGGCACGCAGCGCTACTTTGTATGGTGAATATCTAATTTTATTTCATGAGGACTTTGTGGAGATACGGGAAGTGCAAAGTGGGCGGCTCAAGCAAATTATCGAGGGAAAGGACATACGATGTGTGGATGACGAAGAAGTGGACCCCCGAAGCGTGAAAATGGTTATGACGCACCCAAGGCATGGTCATACGCAGTTGCTTCTTGAGTTGATTTTCATCGAAAATCGTGGTGATGTGCTGAGGGGCATCGTCGAGCCAGTACGCCGTGGAGCAGTAAGCGGGTCGACGAGTAGGTAGAAACGTAAATTAATTCAATGGCAACCTCCAGATGTTTAGAGAAACACTCACTGAATTTCGTTTATGCAGGCCATAAAACCCATATTAAAGGTCTAGGACACCGCCACTAGTCACGTACATATGCCACTGACCAGTCTGTCTGCTGCACTATACACTTGTATATTACATACATTATACAAAACACTACATACAATCTTCGTCATCTTCATCCTCAACCTACACCTTCCTTACACATGTATTTAAAAACGTTGTGTTCAACTTTTAGGGTCTATTCTTAAACTATGCTTGCGCTTTGCAAGAACTGGATGAACATGCGTTCTAAAATTGTCTTTGGCTACGAACGGCGTTAACAACTGCGAAAAGGGTCGTGTCAGTGTTCAATCGCTGTGTCCCTGTGCAATCAGACTATAAATGACGAAGCACTCCTCTCCTAGAATAATTAGTGTAGAAACCCAGCCTGGATGTAAACTGGGTGCTTTGCATGCTGATTCTTCAATGGCTTTCCACTGACTGCGCTACTAATTGTCACTATATTTTCATCAAGAATATTCTAACCATCTTTGGTAGGACGCTCAGGTGGCACTAGGCGGATAGATGCAGTTCTACTTTGTTGTGCTAATTAGATCCCGTTTCCCACTCACTACAATGATTGGGCGTCTGAGCAAGGTACTCTCTTATTGAGTCTCAGGTAAAGTACCCACTGTGCATGACCAATTCACACCGTGCCTATCGTATACATCCTAGCATTGAGCAGTAAAGTCTAGTCCCCACATTACCCACAATCAAGCCTGTACCTTCCCCATCTGTCCCACCACCTCTCTCTCCAGCTCCGCCTCAGCCTCCTCGATCTCCACCGTCCTGAGATGGAACTTTGACAATGCCCTCAGCCACGGCCCATACGCATACAACGCCCAAGGCACCGGCGCCAAAGCAAGGGCAATGAAACCCAACGCACTTGTAGCCCACGGTGTTCCTAGTTTGACATACATCTGTCTGGCAAACAACGGGAACACCGCACTGAACAAGGATCTCAAGACTGCATTGGCAGCAAGTGCACTCGCCGAGAAGCGACCGTAGCAATCCGTCAGGTATGCGTTCGTTCCTAGGAAGAGCGTTACGAAACTAATTCCAAAAGGGACGCCCGCGGTAATAGAGACAGCCCAGTGCATTGGCGGATTTGCTGTCCATCCGAACCAGAACAACGCCACGGGAATCAACCAGGCTAAAACAATGAGATGCGGGAGGCGAGCTTCTGGCTTCGGGCCTCCTAGCTTCTTCACATACACGCCGTGGATCGTGTTAATGTACGGCGAGCTTGCGGTCGCAATCGCCATACCTAGTCCAATACCCAGAAATGAAAGGCCTGCAATACCCGTTGGCCAACCGCGAGTAGTTTGGAAGACAACGGGGTAGGCGGTAAAGTCAAGGTACAGTATTCCCCAGACAAAGGCCGAGTACAGACCAAGCGTGAATAGAATGGGTTCAGTAAAGAGCATGATCCACGGCCGCGTGAGGTTGGTGATATACTGTTCTTTGAAGGATTGGCGGGGAGGGTGGATACCCGCTTTGGCTTTTTTGCGTCGGAGGAGTACCGTAGTGTAGGTTTCGGGGAGGAGGAAGAGCATGGCGATGTAGACGGTAGTAGAGAGGATGGTTATGAGGTAGTAGTGCCATCTCCACGAAAGATGCTTTCGCCACGTTAGATTGTAATTGGTAATGCTGGGGGAGACTCGGGGGTTAACCTGCGCAATAAATCCACCTGCAATGGGAGCAATGACAGGTCCAAGTGAGCTCCCTGTGGTGAATAGAGCAAATGGTACAGAACGATGGCTCTGTGGCCATATGTCTGCTAGAGAACCACCACTGTTTGTTACTACTTACTTATCAGCTCCAATCACACGTCGGTCCTCCAACGTCGAAGAAAACATACCTGTGGGACTACCAAAGAACCCACACAAAAACCTCAGCGCCAGCAGAGCTTCCACGTTGGGAGCCAACGAACATCCCAGATTAAAACAGCAAAACAAACCCAGTGTTATCCGAAACACCAGACTACGGCCCCAGACCTCGGACAGCGGCGCAAACAGCAACGGGCCAGTCGCGAATCCAAGCAAGAAAGTTGTGACGCCTAGTGTGGCTACCGTTTTGGAGCAAGTGAAGGATGCAGAAACGCCATTGATGGCGGAGGCGTGGATGCTGGAGGAGAAGGTGATGGTCGCGGTCATGAGGACGATGATGATGGTAGAGGCCCATTTTTTCTGTGCTGGCCAATGGATAGGGTTCTCGTAGGGGCAGAGGGTGATTTGTAATGCTCCCGATTCTGGATGTATGGGTGTTTCTTGAATGGATTCTTTTTCTACGAACACTTGATCGACGCCCTGGGGAATAAGGCCTTTGGGATCTGGGCCATTCGTTTCGCGTTGCATAATGAACGGAGAGGATGAAAAACCAAAGGTATGAGACGGACACGAGAAATGAAGAGCTAGAAACGGCTACCAGCATGGCAAACTCTTCTTATATGCACCTGACGAACAATTCAATAGACATCCTGAACATCCCATTTGTTTCAACCTGGGTCAATGTGGATTCCGGCGGTCATCTCCATTGTTGTCGTGATTTCTGCTAACGTCTGGAGGTTTAGCTTACGGGTGGAGGGTAAATGTGTATGGGAATAGCTAACGGCTGGAGGTTAGCTTGGGAGGAACGCGTATATGCACACTCATGTCTCTTCGTTGATATTTCCTCTGGAGGCAGTTACGCGACGGGCTTCCCCGCATGTGCATATCCGCTGTGAGTGGCACAGCTATAGAGCAACTACCTCTGCAGGTAAACCGCAGTTCCTCTGCAGGCAAGCCGAAGCCCCCAGTCCTTGGCACTGGTGTCTATTAGCGGAAAATCTCCACGATATGGCTGAGTGTGCAACAGCTTGAAAAGGGCGGTGCGCCCTTTCATTCTACAGCTGACTGCAAACGCTAAGCGAGGTCTGACTACCCCGCGAAACTGCAATTGCACGGAGGCTTCATCCACATCCACATAATACAAAATGACTTGTTAAGAGCCGTGATTGATCGTTACCGTACATGGTCGAGATATCTCTCTTTTAAACTACTTCGGCAAGCTGCCCTCGCCTGGTCAAACTTGACCAAGATGCCCAAAATCGGGTGGTACGCCTTCGCTAAGTCTCGCCGGACGGCTTGGCCGCTCAAACATCAATCGCATCGACGGTAACGCCCTTGACCCAAGTGTACTGCATAATGCGGGCCACCTCGAGCGCGGAGTCGTGGGAGACCAGAGAGCCGACGAGGTACAAGCTGGCGTCCAGACCCGCAGTGACGCCGCCCGTGGTGATGACACGCATGCCTCCCAGCGGCATGGACTGGCGGCGGATGATGGACTCGCGGCGGCGCGACTCGCGCCAGGCGTTGCTGCCCTTGCGAGCAATGGATTTCCGCCGAGCGCCGGCCGTGTTGGGGCCCTCGGGCTCGATCTGCCGCTTCCTCACAATGTATGGGTTCTCGTCGGGGTTGTCGCCCAGGTCGAAGCGCGCGTTGTTGACGACGTAGCGCTCCTCCATGACGTCGGTGCGCATGGAGAGGTCGCGCTTGGCGGCCTCTTGACAGATGGTCTCGAGGCGGGTGTAGTAGTCGGGGTGGGTGGTAGCGGCCAGGCCCTCGAGCATGCCCTGCTGGGCGAGGAGGAGGGCGCCGACGTCGATGGCGAGGATGGTGCGCTCCTTGGCCGGGTTCTTCTCCTGCAGCTGCACGTAGTTGGTGAGCAGGTTGAGCGGCTCGGACTTGGTCTTGAGGACCTCGAAGACGCCCTCGCCGCCGGGGACGATGAGCACGTCGAAGTCGTCAATGTCTTCGTTGGCGTCCTCGTAGTCCATGTCGGCCTTGATGGTGAGGCCCTGGGTGGACGTCATGGCGGCCGAGGGGCCGACGAACTGGCACTGGAAGGCCTTGCTGTCTGCCCGAGTGCGTGTCAGCAAAGGGCCAGAAGGAGCGTGCCAATTGGCCGTTTCCGTTGGGCAAGAGAGGAGCAAATGCATAGCGACAGGGACTACCTACTCTTGTCTTTGGCATTGTGCACCGAGCGGCTAAGGATCTCGAGCGGGCCGGCCACGTCGAGCGTGTTGTAGCCCGGGTAGAGGGCGAAGAGGACCTTGATGACCTCGACGGGGCCCTCGGTGTTCTCAGCCGCAACTGCACTCATTTTGACGGTCTGGGGGTTGTGTTGGGGAGATGAATGGAACGAAGGGGATTCTGGAGTGGATGGAGGTTCGACGTGTTGTCGTGTGTGCGGAGTGAGGGTCAGCTGGCTGCCACAAGGAGGGGTCTTACGACCACCGCACGGACCTACCCCAGATTTGGTCCCCGCACTTTGGAAATGGCGCCAGTGTCGAATCACGTGTGGGGCCAGCTGCGTCATTCCGTGGCGCGAGCGATTCTTAGCGAGCCCTTCGAAACGCGCCCAGGGGCAAAGCGAGGAAAACACTCCCGAGTCAGGGCAGCTAGCCCGTTCGACGCTAGCCTCGCTCTGCGCGTCCTATTCCAACATGATAGTGAGAGTTTATCGGTGGTGCTACACCGACGACCTGAAGTGAAGTCGATAGAGAATCTCAATCCGTATGGATACTATAAGCCGAAGCTGCCAACGAGGTGAGAGGTCTGCTCGTAAACAAGACACCCACGAGACCAAAGAGCAAAGACATGCCACCCTTCACTCGACCTCGCCGAGACATCCAATGATGCAAGCACTCTACGCACAGCGACCATGGCCGGCTTCATATCAACCTGCCAACCACCCTCTGGGTTGGCCGCAATACGGCGCAAGCAGTTCCATGGCGCAAATGCCACTTTCTGCCTACCGCACTACGTGCTGCGATCCAGTGCCAGCCCATTCACTCCTCGCCGTGAGTTCAACCTGATCCCGTTTGTCTTGACCGCTCCATTCTTTATTCACTCCTTCCCCATCTGTTCGTGCAGAGAACGCGCTTATCGATGGAGCCACGACACAGCCCGAATATCCACGTTCAGTTTCAACTTCAAACAACTCCTTCTCCAACGCATCGTACTCCACCATTGACCATGAAGTCGATCAAGGACGCCGCGACCCTAGCGCAGGAAGTCAGGGTTATTGAGAGAGGTATGGGGATATAGCCGTATAATTGAGGACGACTTGTGAAGTAATGCGTGATACTATCGAAACGACAATGACATCTCGTAGGGAGCAATCGATTACCATTGGCAGAAGAGAACCTCCAGATACAGAGCTCCTAGAATAGTACGTGACCCCTACAGAAAGTCGTCCCGAGAATTCCCTAAGGCGTCACCGCCAGAATCTCTTGGATTCACTGACTCCGAATTGCTGGACGTCCGTAGAATTACCTTCCGCGCACTATGCTCACCATAACGCCATGGAATTCACAGATGACAGTCTGCTCCAGTGGGCCTTCCTCGAAGACTACTTAGGCGGCAGCTAGTCGACGTCCGTCACACCGGGCTCGAGTCACTTCTCCGATTGGATGAGAGCGACGAGCAGTGAGAGGTGGAGGGGGGATGACAAGGAGAGGGGGAAACGAGGGCAATGGGTGAAGACCTGGCGCGGCGAATGAGATCTTTGATATTGAAAAGGGGGTTTGCAGACCAATGGGCTGAATTTGGTACGCCTAAAAAGAGGAAAATACGGCCAATCCTAAGGCATTCGTTCCCAGGTCGCCGGGCATGACATAGTGCTTCCCAACTCTAGACGCAACTCTTTTCACTTTGCAACCTCCTATCTCAAGGATACGTGGCGGGTCTTTTGTGGTCTGCGTCCCTAGCCTCCTATTGCTTTTTACCTCCCTCGAAATCACGGCAACGCGGGGCTGCCATCACTAGCCTCCATCCTTTACTTCTCATTTCTTTTTTTGGATCCACGGCAATACCCGCCCTACCAATTCCTACACTCGACCAAATCTAAGATGCGAAATCCTTCCGGGTCGTGCCAAAATTGAGCCTCGCTCTCCAATGAGCTTGTCCAGAATAGGCTCGCGCTGGGATGCATGAGCAGTGTTGCCGAGGGCTGGGTGACCACCATCTTCTTCCAAGACGCTTCATCGCGAAGAAACATGGCCATGTCGACATCAGGATTGGTCCAAGTTTCATCTTTGAAACGCACGTGGGCGATCATTTTCACGGACCCTTCTTTGCCGCGATGCACGCCGATCACGCGGACATTGAGGAGGCGGGAAAGCGAGGTTTCGAAAAATGGGTTCCATTTGAGCAGTGTCCAGGAGCTGAGTTGTCCAGAGTAATAGGTTGGCTCGAGAAAGAGGGCGCGGCGGATGCGTTTAGATGAAGACGAGATTTCTCTAAAAGTGCGGCACACGCGCTGACTGAGAAGCAGGTCTTGGGCCGGCAGCTGAAGGAGAATAGCCTCAAGGATTTCGTAGGGCAGTGACGCTAGTGTCGGGGGCGCAAAACTTGTTCTTATGGAGACAGAGGTGCACAGCGAGGGCTGAAGAGAATCCATCCTATCGGAATCGCTTGTTGGAAGGTCTGATGCTGCCCGAGATAGCCTTTCCTCTGCGAGCTTCGGAAATAAATGTGGATAGGGCAAAGTCATGATGTCACCACTTTGCATCTCGCAGATGCGCGGTTGGGCCATCGCCGATTCGTGGCCGTAATAAGAAAAGCAGAATGCCGTGTGCTGAGAGATGGGACTTGGGATCAAGGGAATCAGTGGGCATGCAATACTGCGGGTGGCTTGAAGTCAACTCCTCAAGTGAAAGTGTAAGCACGCCGCACGGGCCTAACGCCATGCCCAAACAGGCCTCCACCTAGAGATGTTTCCGCAAAAGAACATTTCCCCGTCTCTAGTAAAGGCCCATTCCGATGAAAACATCATAATTAGCCAAGTGTCTACAGGTTGATTTGTTGTCTCACGCAACGGGCATATGAGATTGGCTCGGACGCCACAGAGCCGTTCAACGATTCGCATATAGACTATAGCAGAAAGATGTTGTAATCGAGTGTTAACCTTATTAGAAGCGGGTAGACTGCAGTGCCCGAATAGTTCCAAAAAGCACCGCCGGCCCCGAGACATTTTCGCGCTAGAAGCATATGAGCTGGCAATTGCCGCCGGCACATTCCTCGATAAGAACCGATATATCGCGCGATACGATACCCTGCTCCTGAGAAACAGGAGTCTAGACCACACCCGGAATAGAACCGTTGATGGATGAGGTGAGACATAGTACAGCATTGATTCTGTCGGTAGAAACATTGTTACATCGGGGCAGAGAGGTTCATGCACGGACTAGGAAATCGAAGGCAAAGCGTTGAATAAGTTGAGGGAGAGTGGAAGAACGCGCTGCTGGGATGCTGCTTCTCAGCACTGAAGTGTGCAAACCACTTTGCCCGATTGAGGAATCTCACACTTTCCTCCTAGGATGTCGATATCGTTACAAAAGGGAATGGTTGGAAATAATAGCACGAACCCGCTATTTACATTGAAAGCCCATTGTTCCCGCTCATATTTTTAGCAACTCCCCACACACCCCGTATGTCTGCCGTCGTGGAACATGTACGCGTACATTGCGGCCGTCCGGTTGGTCGATTGGCGGGTCAATCGACGCAGTCCTACGCCCGAGACATGCAATTTGAAGCATGCTGCACGAGTCTCACCGCTAATCAGCCTGCCTCAAAGAGGAACAACCATGTTAAGATTCCGGTCAAGCTAGTGGAGGATGCTAACAGCGACGTGGGGCTCCGAGCAGTGAGCGGAAAGGATATAGGTCGAGAACTGAACAGCGCTTTTTGAGAAGCGTTCGGAGCGTAACTTGTGAGAGCACCGGGAAGCAGCAGACTTGATGGTTGCAGTAGACCTGCAGGCAATTTAAGCCCAAGGTTTCGTCTGATGCTGGTTGGAATGCTGTTTCGGCCGCTCGAATGGGATGGAAGAATCCTTCGGGTGTTGAACCGAGTCTCTCTGCGTGTTCTTGCTCAAGTCGACTTGGGGGTAGTCATCGATTTCGCTTTCCAACATTTGGAGGGTCTGGTGATAGCTTTTCGAAGGCACTGCGGCTGGATCGACCTGGACCGCCGCCAAATCAATGGGAATTGCTTTCGGAACGGATGCATCGTATGCAGGTCTCTCCACGAAGAAGTCACCATTCTTGAGAGCATGTGGATTCTCGACTCGTTGAACTCCCGCGTCGGAGAACTTGTCGGCCAGGATCTTCCGCAGTACTCGCTCGACTTGCTCGTCGCTTGGACCACGCCAGGCCTCGCGCTCCTCGAGGTAGACTAGACGCTGGTGCAGAGCCCGGAACGATTGCTCTGTTCTTTGCATGAAATCTCGATACCACAAGGCCATTTGCTCGAAAGTTTGGTTGATCTGATGGATGGCGAAATTCCACGACATGACAAAAGATACGAGCGGGGGGCTCGGGTGGGTCGTCGAACAAGAAAGGCACTAGCGAAATAGAGAGAGGAAAAGTAGAAAGGCAGAAAGATCGAGGCTGAAGAAAGGACAGAGACAAAGCAGGCTGGGTTTACAATGACTGATAAAGATTGAATGTGGGAACCAACCAGGATACCGACAGCATGGTAGTCGTAGCTTTGACGGCGTTTTAGCGTGCATGCAGATAGGAGGGCATGCAAATGGACTGGAGCGTCACAGGGGCTGGTGAAGCGGTAGGATTCCGACTTACTGGGGGACCACGACCTGCTGTTGAGCAGGAGAATTGCCCGGCGAGGGCCAATCAGCGTGGGGCCGGCGTATCGAATATTAGGGGTCAGAGCATGGCTGCCAAACAATAATCGAAGCAGGCGCAGAGGATGCGGAAGGCCTGCGGAGTCAGATGAAGAACATTCGATATGCACAGATGCAGGACAGCAGCAGGGCAGAGGCCAATTGCCATGAGCGGCTAGGGGCAACAGAGACGGGTAAATCCAAGACGCTCCAGGCGCATAGATCGACGGGGCGATGCAGGGCAGAGTTGAGATGGACGGCCAGAGGCCTACGGATCGTCGATGGCGTCAAGGGCGGTGATGGGGAGAGCATCTGCATCTCCATTGGGCAGCTGGAGTGAATGGGAGACATGACTCGCAGGGGGCGGGTGGCAGCGGGATGTTGGCCGACGGGGCACGCGCATACGAGATCACAGGACCTGGCGTGAGCGTGAGGGTGGGCTGGGGGGGAGCGCGGTGAGTGGTGAGTTTGGCGGGGATAGGGACCTGTCGGAGGAAGACGGCGTGGGCGTGGGGCGTGACGCGACGTGACGCACGGCCCTGGAGGAGTGCGAGACGATGGCGTTTGAAGCAGCCACGGCCGATCGGGTGGACAAGTCGATGCCCAGAGAGGGACGTCGTGGTGTTGAGACCGGGCGTGGGTTGTGCCTCTGTGCCTCTCTCCCTCGGCGCCATAGCGCCACGCCCTGCACCTTTGGTCGTCGACCTTGGCCGCGCCCGCAAGCGACGGCTACCCAAGCGAACGTCCGCTGCACACAAGCGACGTACACCTAAGCCGCGGCCGTGACACAAACACAACTGTGACATTGCACGGCCGAGCAGGCTCTGATCGGTGAAGAAAATCCAAACACATGTTCCTTCGCCTGCCAGCCGCCTTCAGCACCCTTCAGCACCCACCATTACTCGCGCCCACAGGGCTGCCCCCGTTCAGCGTGCCTTGCACGCGAGAACGCACCCGCTAGCCCCGTTGGGACGCCAGAGACCCTGAGGCTCGGCTCGCAGCGTCGCTTCCTTGTGTCGACACCACTCACACTTCCTTCACACCTTCCTGTTCTTCTGTTCTTCCTGTTTGTTCTCTCCAAACGGCTATTACCTAAGACGAGCCCCGAGCCTTATGCAGCAGAAGAGTGGCGCCCTCATCTCCATCTAGTATACGGTTTCATGATTTTGGTCCTGGCCCGGTCCTGGCCCTGACCCTGACCCTGACCGTCGCCATGAGGCGGCTCGTTTCCCCGCCCATCTGCACATGTCCTTGTCGAGTCCTTCCGCCAATACCACTTCACGCTTTTATTAGAGAGATTAAGCTCCCCCGGACTCCGCAGATTTTCACGACTCATGGCTAGCATATAGATACCACTATCGGATGCGCCTGTCCGCATAGCGTGTATTATTGGATTACTGCGCATAATTACTGCGCTATGCCTATACAATATTGTGTTGCCTGAGTATCCGTTGTTTGCCATACCCATATCCCATCAACTTTCAACGTGGTTTCCACCACCCTTATTATTACTACCCCAATTCTACACGTAAAGATGGAGAGCAAAGCTCGCCGTAAAAGGAGGAAAAAAGACTATTCGTTTCACAGAATAAGGCTCGCCCACCAATACCCTAAATTCGTTATTTGATTTTAACAACCTCTCAATAGAAAACTAGATACAGTTCTTCCAATTGAGTCCCGCAGAAATCTAACAGCTACTCTCCATGCTTCAACTCGAAAGATTCCGGTACGTATACTTCTTGTACCGCTAGCTTTTTGTATTGCGCCCCATCAAATATCACAGCCACTCCAACTTGTAGATTCTATAGCAAAAGTACATGTACACCATCGCAATATTTCAACGGGACTACGATCTATATAGCTGCTGCTTCAACGAGATATTACTCTAGAGGGCATGTGGATGGGTGGGTAAACCTCAAAGGCAATGGCTGTAGCGTAGGTGGGATAAGTTGAATAAATTTTACCGAAGCACCTCTAGTAGAAGCTTTACTAGGACTAACCTAATAAGGCTACCCAAAGAGCTGTTCAAGGTGAGGTTATCATAACGTCGAGCAGAACATCAACTAGACTAACTAAAACAGAGCTCACATGACTCAATTACCCCGCCATACACCGAGGACAGAATAAGCCCTTCACTAAATCGAATCCTGCACGGGCCTCACTGTTGATAACACGACTCGATTTTATGATCCAGCTTAATCCCCCTATTGGCCGGCTCGCTCCATCGTCCGTCCGCGTCGTTCGAGGCAGGCATCTCCGGCACACCACTTACTCGCCACGGACAAAGGCTCTAGCCGTATTCCTCCTTAGCTATGAACCATCTTGTGAATGGGCGCTACCACACAGTATATTCTGTTTTGGCGACTAGCATTCCAACGTCTGCCTCAAACACCATCCAATTTTACGGGGGCCCATGACATTCAACCCTCTGCTATCCAGCGCACAGCAAGTCATCATACAGTCATAGACCGGCAGGTAACTACAACGGCAGGCATGTGGAGTCCTGGATGTATAAAGTCTGCTTGTCCTTTGGACGCGTCAGACAAAGTCATCATCAATACTGCATTTTCATCCAGTCTAACATTGCAGGTAGCTCGCCATGATCGTCCAGAACCTCGCGCTTATCCTGGCAGTGGCCAATACCTGGTCCTGCTGTGGAGGATATGTCTTCCGAACCCTGGTATAACTCAGGCTGTACTGAATCAGTCTTCCACAGCGAAGTTCAATCACCAGCCTGATTCGGTCGCCATTGTTGAAGCCCTGAAGAACCCTCCTGCGTACGAGGAGCTGACGTGGCACCATCGACACCGTCACCACGATGACTGTCATCACGGCGGTCAGAATCCCATTGAGCGCATCTTCCGCAATGGCTGAAAGAGCTCGACCTGCGGAGCCCGCACCGGCTGCCCGGCCTACGGGGGAGAGATTTGACACATCAATGGCCGCAAGTACAAGTTGTACTGCTGCAACGCTCCTTGGGGCTTTTACTTTTGGCTGCCCAAGTCAAAAGTCCCCTGACGAGTGTAAAGATCGTTGCCACTCCAACTCCTACGACTGCAACGGACTGACATTCTACCCTACAACCGGCGGCTGCTCCATCATCACATCCAATGATAGCGCGCCCTATATTTGGGGAATAACGGGTACCCAAAATTGGCGTTATTCCCGTGAAGCCTGATTTGCTTTCGGGCCCGATGAGCTTTGCCCTCTCCCATGATCAGATAACTGCAAGAACTAGTTCAAGGTTGATGTCCCTAGGCCCGTCGTCAGTTGGGCGCTGTAAAGAGCGTGGATGAGTGCGCTGAACACTGCAGCAACGACAACTGCCACGGCTTCCACTACTACCGGCCAACCAGCCCAGGTGGCCATGCTGATGGAGCGAGGAGCTGCGAGATCATTACTGAAAGGACCAAGACGATGAATATGTGCCGCTTTACCGTTCAAATCAGTACCTTTCTGGGCTACGAGTGCGCGTAAGTATCCATGTTAAATCGGTGCTTGGATCCCGGCTAACTATCCTCTTAGCACTTCGACGGCGGTGACGAGGGATGTAACAAGGTGAAGGAAGGGATAGAGACAACGATAACGAGAACCGAGGTCGGCATAGCCGCGCCCGAGAGGAGGACAACGACGACGACGACGACGGCCGCCATTGCCGCCGTCGAAACAGGCACGGGCGCTGCGAGCGACGTCTCCATGGGCACCGCGACCATGACCATGACCACCGAGATAATGGTGACAACGGCGTCGACGGCTAGCGGGACCTGTAGAACATTCTCCACGACCCGCTGTTAACGCGGCTTTCGTCAACCCTGGATCAACGCGCCGTTAAAACGGATGGAGGTCCGGAAGGGTTTGGAGAACATGCAGGCTCTTCCCATACAGGACAGCCGTGCTGCTCTCGTACGATACAAGTCCGGGGGTGAGACGAAGCACACATAGAAGTGTCTGTACCTAAAAGAATGCACGGAGATTTTCATTGTACATGCAGATCTCCTCGGCAGTGGGTGCCGTAAATGTGGCGTGACAATTGATTAGAGTCTGAATCTCAGCCCAACGAATACGGTAGGATCGGTGATGAGAACCCAGTTTCGGGCTTGCTTGAAGTCCGAGGCGAACGTTGGCGCCCGAGGTTTTGCTGATCATAGTCGGAGCCTCCGATGCTCAACGTTAACTCGATTTATGCAGGTTCTCGAGCTTCTGGTTAGATATGTCCCGGGATAAAGGGTGGATATCCTTAGCGCTCCAGTGTGTCGGGTTGATTGTTTACTGTTCGAGAAATACGTGCATGGACACGTTTTGGATCCTTGAGGGTCTTTGCAGAGAGGAAAGAGTTGGGCCGCAGTGAGGACGTTGATGTTTACTTCGCGTAAAGGTGAGGGTTTCTTCGATTCTTCACTAAAGCACGCGTTTGAGGCGTCGCTTTAGAAGTAATGGCTCCCACTAAACCGAGTCGTCAGCCATGTTTGTTCAGTCCTCCAGCTTTTCAACTAATCGCCAGAGACACCCGCTAGCAACGCTTTCCTTCCCGTTCCCGCCTCTGGAATCGTCGATCTACCCTATCCGGAAGGGCATTCGACCGACACAGGTGCCGCAACGCCAGCAGAGGTGGTCTGACATTCGCCTCCAACCTCACCGATCAAACATTGCCGACCATGCAAATACACATTCGGACGACATACCCGTCTCTTTGACTTTCATCAGCGAGCGTCTTACTAGAAAGAGCCATGCGTGCATAGTGCCTCGGTGATCCTGGGTCAACCTATCACATCCCCGCTACGGTCAGTTTTAAGCGATGTCCAGTATCACAATCCCGGCAATATGGTTCCATTCATTTAGCCATGATTCTTGGTGCCGGCGTGCTGGAAAGGATTCCTGTTGCCCAGCAGGAGCCAGATTGGGAGGCGATGAGCTTTGGGCACCGCGAGCTACTAGTCAGCCCTAGTCAGAAGTTGGCAAAATGTGAATCAGGTAGATCACCGTTGAAGAGAGTGCTTGCCGGGGTGAAGTGTATTGCCCGAGCATCGATCTGTGCGCTCAACATGCTTTCTCTTTAATCTTCTTAGACTTGCTAGCAAGTGTAGCTCTTCTTCACCAGTGATTGCCTTTGGTTTACTCTTGATGAATACAGTGGAGAGCTACGTCCGTCATCAATGAGAATATAGTAGCTATTGGAGTGCGCGGTCACGTAATATGGACGAGATAAATCAGGGACTGAGTTGATTTAGAAGCTATGGAAATCGACGAGCATATATATCCAGCCATGACTAATCGGGACATGTGACTAAGCGCACAGTGCACGTGATATCCAAGATCATGTGGTGCACGTGATATTCACGTGATATACCGTGATACACCCCCCCAGGTTTGAGCTATTAATGAGCGAGAAGCTGATGAGCATGGAGGCCGAGGAGGCGTCTTGTAAACAAGCGCGATCTGAATAGGAGGCGCGTGAAATGGAGATGTTGTGATCTTATAGAATATTTGGGCGTGGTTGATATTAAGCTTGTTGGATTTTGAGGCGTTGAGAGATATCTTGAAGTCTGAGTTGACCTCTAAAGGCGGCGTGTTTTTGACTGGTGAGGATCTTTGTAAAACTGTTAGCGGGCATCTGTTTTGTAGGAATCTATTTGACGCTGATCTGCTGGCGTTGAACTGCTTGGCGTATCCACATTTAGTGGATATCCACATGACGGAGTTTAGTTTGAAGTCTTTCTGTAGGTTTAGTAACTACTTAAACTGTCTAAGCATTGTTATAGTAGACTGTTGGTTTAATATCTGGATTAAAGTTGAGTTGTATAAATAGATTTGTCCACTAGATGATTTTGGATCCTGCACGTGATAGCGCATAGAGCTCTGTTTTAGTGGTTGATTTTGTGACTGTACGTAGCTTGGTTGCTTTCTAGTCAATAGGTAATCTGAAGAGCTTGACAAGATAGCCTTCTAAGGAGAAGTGGGTATTAGAGTTATTAGCAAATAAGGCGTTGGATGCGCTGTAGAAGCTGGGCTCAAGTTTAGTGTTAGGTAGCGCAGCCTATAAGTGGCCTTCCTGCTTGATAGCGGAGGCAGAGGCTTTTATACTATTTGCTCTAGTTTTCTAGAGGAACTGCTAGGCTTGGATGATTTGACTAAGGTGTTTATTGCTAGGGTTAGTGTTAAATTGGGCAAGATAGCTCAAGGCTTTTGCCACGTTAGGTTGTGTTTGATTTGATATAAAGCTTAGTGATCCAACAAGCTCCTAGTAGAGAGTCTTGCGTTTCTTGTCTGTGGTGCCTGTATAGGGTTTAAGGTAATTGTTGCTGATAGGACAGTTAGGCAAGGTATTAATGCTGTTAATAAGGTTGTGCTTCTTAATAACTTGCTTAATAAAGGCGTCTTGAATGAGCTAGGTTGTAAGCAGATTGTCCGTGCGTACAATGCGAATACCTAGGAACTATTTAAGCTGTCCTATTAATTAAAGACAATAGCTTTTTATAAGCTTAATTTTGAAGTCCTTGTGGGCGGCTAGCTTGCTTAGATAGACAAGTATGACAATATTATTAACATAGAAGAAGACAATAAGGTTGTTGCTGATGTAGAGGCATAGTGTGTTTAGTACTGGTTAGAGACTAAGCATAGCAAGTGTCTTGGTGAGCTCTTTATACTATAGCAAAGGTGCATCCTTGAGACTATAGAGCGCTTTCTTTAGGATAAGGAGGTGGCCTAGTTGACTAGCAAAACCTTTAGGTGTGTGGACGTAGAGTAGTTGATTAATATGTGCGTTGAGGAAGGCGTTAGTAGTGTTGTACTAAAATATGAGCAGGCCAAACTGTGTTGCTATTGCAATAAGGGCGCGAAAGACTTGGGCAGCAAGCGTGGCGGCGTAGGTGTCTCCCTATTAGGTCTGAAGATTACCTTATACAACAATTCTAGCTTTGGCTTTAGAGAAGTTGCCGTCCTGGTTAAATTTGTACTTAAATACCTACATAAGAGGTAGTACTTCTGCTAGGGCAGTGTGTATTGTGGCGTTAGTATGCTTAAAGCATTGCATTGTGAGACAGTTGTCTATTTCTGCCTGCATACTAGCTTAAAACTAGGAACTAAGTAGGTGTTGATTTAGGTCCTTGACGCGTTTTGGTGGTAGTGGCAATTAAGATTAATGTATCCTTGTAGATAAGGTGCTTGGAGTAGTAGGGCTTGCCACAGCTTTGAGCTAATGCAGCATTGCAAAGGTGCTAAAGTAGGCAAAGTGTGCTCTAGGTGGTGGTGGACTAGGTCCTCTGCTACAGCCACGCTGTTTTCCTGTATAGGGAGCTGGATGTGTCCTGCCACTTTGGGTGCGTGTATTAAGTATAAAGTTACCCTGCTTGTTACCAGAGATCTTGGCTGCTTGTAGGGCTGTATTGTGCCAAGGATTGCGTGGGCGTTAGTTGTGAGGTTGTTGATTGCGAGGCTGTTGTTTGTCAACTGAGTTAGCCTAAGGTGATGGCGATTGAGGTGATGACGGAGCGCTGCTATCAAGAAGTGAATTGTCTGGTGTAGGCAACTGTTAATCTTCTGGAGCCTTTGAGGACCATGCTAGTGGTGTACATCGGGAATTCGGTTAAATTTTCCAAACCATGTACTAACCATGGTTGACCACCGGTTACCACACTAACCATACAAACCATACAAACCATACAAACCATACAAGCCATACAAACCATATACAAACCATATACAAACTATACAAATTGTAGAAACCTTTTGTTTGTGTCTCAAATCATTCAGGCTTAGAGAGTATAACCTTGGAGAAGATGACACTGTGTCACAGTAACCACCGCGACACTAATCCTAAATGATGGTCCTGAACGACGGCCCCGAACGACAGTCCTGAACAGTCCTGACAAGTACTGTACTCTGCAGCACAGTACTTCTGAGTCACACACCTGAACTTGCGCACAATACTGACTAATACCCTTTGCGCACATCATCCCATTCTGACTCACAGTGCGACGAGCTCGGCAACTAGCCGACCTGACCTAACCTGAAATACTGAACTGAGTCCTAACCAGGCTTAGCCCGCGCACGAACTAGACCCCTGATGCACGAACCATGCTAAGTATTTATTTAAACGCGAAGGACCTCTGGTCAAGCTCCTTACGCAACGTCTTGTATAATAATTTATCGCACCTGAGATTGTATCTGTAGTATCTGATATTTAATTGAACCTTTATCCTCTGCTACTAATAGCCTCTTATGACAAGGCAGGCGCGCAGCAGAAGCACACCACTTAGGTAAACGCGGCAATTATAGAGCACGTAAGTTAAGGAGAC
>BCHH01000006.1:2132656-2296495 GCA_001599595.1 Beverwykella pulmonaria | reverse complement strand
CAGGCTTAGAGAGTATGACCTTGGAGAAGATGACACTGTGTCACAGTAACCACTGCGGCACCAATCCTGAATGATGGTCCTGAACGACAGCCCCGAACGACAGTCCTGAACGGTCCCGAACGACGGTCCTGAACGGTCCTGAACGACGGTCCTGAACGACGGTCCTGACAAGTACTGTACTCCGCAGCACAGTACTTCACACACCTGAACTTGCGCACAATACTGACTAATACCCTTTGCGCACATCATCCCATTCTGACTCACAGTGCGACGAGCTCGGCAACTAGCCGACCTGACCTAACCTGAAATACTGAACTGAGTCCTAACCAGGCTTAGCCCGCGCACGAACTAGACCCCTGATGCACGAACCATGCTAAGTATTTATTTAAACGCGAAGGACCTCTGGTCAAGCTCCTTACGCAACGTCTTGTATAATAATTTATCGCACCTGAGATTGTATCTGTAGTATCTGATATTTAATTGAACCTTTATCCTCTGCTACTAATAGCCTCTTATGACAAGGCAGGCGCGCAGCAGAAGCACACCACTTAGGTAAACGCGGCAATTATAGAGCACGTAAGTTAAGGAGACCGCAGAAACAACACGTCTCGTTTGGAACACAGCTAATGAGGTGTTACACAGCAAGCATACACCTAGACAAAAGTTAAACCTAAACAGACAGGAATTGCTGGGGACAGCAAGCGTTGAACAATGGTTGTGTTGGGCGTTGGGGGGCATTAGGGGGCATTGGGGGCGTTGGGTGCTCATGTAAGGTGAGCGTGGATTAAAGTGGCATGTGTGATAGAACAATATATACGTTTTTGACACAAAGCTCTAAAACCTGATACAAACCTTTCTGTAATGGAGAGAATTTRCTACTAAAGTGATACATACTATAATAACAAATAAAGTCAACCTGGGTAATCAGGGTAACCAGATACCTGTATAGATTGCTCGTGGTAACCACAGCTAATCACGGTAATCGCGACCCGCCAAATGAGGCTCTCGTAATCTCACTAACCACCAAATCTCACTAACCTAGCTAACCATGGTTAACCATGGTTAACCACAACAACCAGATTCTAATTTACATTTTGCCGATGTAGTAGGATACTCTGTAGAGGCTTCTGCTTTGGCTTCCTTAAGGTGACGTTTGTGCTGCGCAGTGCTGTACAGATCCTCTACAGTAATGTTGTACATGGGCTGGGTGAGGTCAAGGACCTTAATGTCAACCTTAGAGACTGTAGGAGCCTTAAGGTTGTTTTCTATATTATTGTTCTATGTAATTTTGGGATTAAATATAACGTCTTGTGTTTAAATAAGTCGCAATATAGCTAGTATCTATATGCGGAAAATGTTGGATAAGTTATACCCTATAAGATAGCCAATGTGGACTTGGGATAAGGTTTTATCTGTAGTTGCTAGGGCGTGAGTACCCTTCTTGAGCGCGTAGGCGCGACAGCTAATAGGTTAATAATAAGATACTGTAGGCTTCTAGTTGTGGACGATCTTGTGCAGAGTGCGCTAGCCTAGTAATTTAACTAGAGTTGTGTTGAGCAGCTGTATGGCTGTTATTGAGAGCTTGTTGACAAGCTTCTCTAGGATATTGGCAGCTATCCAGAGCGCCCAAGTTCGTGCTATGATAGTCTTCCTAGCTGCTTTTTAGAGTCCTTTAGGGTGCTGCGTGTAAGGAGTAGTAATCTCTACTTTAAGACTAACTGCTTATAGAGCATCTTGCATTTTATTGGTGTATGCTTAATTGTTGTCTGAGCAGAGGATAATAACAACGTACTTGTATCTAAACTGGCGCTGGATCTTTTTAATAATCTAATAGATGGCTAGTACAACGCAGTGCCTGTCCTTGTGCTCTAATGTTTTGCCCTTATGCCACTTGGAGTATTAGCAGACGGCGTAAATAAGGTATCTATCTCTGTTGTAGCATTGCTTGCCTGTGGGTAGGAGATGGATAATGTCTATTGCAATCTGCTTAAAGGGCCTAGTGGCCTGTGCTTCTAGCAGATGACAAGAGATAAGTTTGTTTATCTTAGTCTTGATGTAGTCTTCACACTTAGTCTATGCTAGTGCAGGATCTCTATCTAGGAGACGTAGACCCTAGACTGTGTTCTTAAGATAAGTGATGGTTCTAGGCCCTGGGTGAGCGTAGATATAGTGAGCTTTGAGAGGAGTAACCTCAAGATCTAGCTTTAGATTATTTGATAGGTGATGAGTCCAAAGTGCAGCTATAGCTCTAAGCTGCTTGGCATTTGGTTTAATTCCTAGTTGTGCGTTAATTAGCTAGTGTCTATTAGTGTAATTAAGAAGGGTAATAGGCTAATTAATTGTTGTACAGTAGATTACGTTGCTTCCTAAGTCAAAGTGGAGGTTAAGTGATCTGCATTGTGAGAGACCAAGAATATTAGCAAAGAATGTAGGTATATAGGCAACTTCTGTAAGACAGATATTGATTACACTGTCTAGAGAATTGATAGGTATTTCTGCAGTGCTATATTTAACAATTAGTATCTGCTAGGAGCCTGCGTAGATAACTTCTGTGGGGCTTGCAACTTAAGTGTAAGTATATCTCTATTGTTGCTTTGAGTTGGTGATGTGGATATTTGAGCCTGGATCTATGATCTATCTGTTGATAAAGGCTAGTGGATTGTTGTTGTGTGCTAAGAACGTTGCCTGATTCTGTGCTGATGTGTCTGAGGACTGTGTAGACTGTGTAGCCCATGCAGCGTGAGTGTATGATAACGCTAGTGCTAGTAAGCCATTGTTAAATAGGATTGTTGAACCTAAGGTAGATGCATCTGAGGTTTGTTGGCATGATTAATAAGATTAATAGGTGTCTAATTGCTGTAGACGTTGACTTTCCGCCCTTGTAATAGCCCTGTTAAACTTTGCTTTTATTCTTGGATTCTTGCAAGCTTTAGCAAACTTAGCTGCAATAGCTTTGTCTTCCTTCTAGCCTAGAGGGTAGAGGTGAACAATAAGGTATAGATATTTGCTGAACTAATGGGGAAGACCGCAGTAGCAGAGTTGTTGCTTTTTGGGAAACTTGCTTGGTCTGCTTGGCTGTTTGTTAGCAGGTTGATGATTGCTGACAATCTAACTTGTGGTATTGTTGTTGGTTTTAGATATGCCTAGGGTAGCTAAGAAGGTTAACGCGGTTGACGCGTATGCTCTCTTTCCTCTAATTTGCTGGAACTGTCTAAATTTGGCAATTAGGGTGCTGATTGATTGCAGAGATTTTGATTTCTTAGCGTCTTGTTGGTCTGTGAGAAGTTAAACTAGCTTCTGCGTGGCCTATAATTTGTTGATGCCTATAATAGTATTAAGGAAGTGCTTGTTTGGCTGTCCTTTGGCCATCTCTAGCATTTTGAGTGATGTTATGAGGTCTGTGATGCGGAGCTAGTTGTCAAGCCATAACTCTAGGTTCTGATTGCGTGACCGTTAGGGGTTTTATACGTCCTCCCACTGTTGACGTAGCTTATGCTTGCGCGTTAGATTGGAGGGAGCAAGGTGCTTGAAGAGAGTATTAAGTTGTCCCTACACAGTATGTTGATTCTTGATTAGAGGAATGTGGTTCTTGTGAATTGTTGTAGGAATATTGGTGTGGATGGCCTTGAGCGATTCCTCCTTCCACTTCCAGATCTTGTGATTGTGTTCCTAGTTGGATCAATTGTAGCTGTATAGCTTGATAGCCGCAGGTGTTGCTGCTGCAGAGGGTTGAGCTGGTTGTTCTAGGGCTTTTCCAAGTGGAACGTGTGGTTTAGAGGGATCGCAGTGTGTCCAGACGTCTGCGGCGGTGGCGAGATCCTCGTACTGGAAGAGCCACAATATCCAGTCTTCTGGCTTGTTGAGAATAACTGGCGATTTGGTAACTCTCTGGGCGTTGATTGAAGCCATTGTGAGAGCGTAGAAAGTAAGGGATTAAGGTGAACTGCAGTCGGTTGTCGAGGGAGATTCTAGCGCGAGTGGAATCGGGTATCCGGGCTCATAACTATTGGAGTGCGCGGTCACGTAATATGGACGAGATAAATCAGGGACTGAGTTGATTTAGAAGCTATGGAAATCGACGAGCATATATATCCAGCCATGACTAATCGGGACATGTGACTAAGCGCACAGTGCACGTGATATCCAAGATCATGTGGTGCACGTGATATTCACGTGATATACCGTGATAGTAGCGCATAAGCTGCTACAGCACCATAGCGTCGGGCGAATCAAGCGTGGCTTCTCTTTCATTTAACGCTACTAAAACCGTATCATTGTGCTCGTTATTTGCCTGACAAATGTTTGGGCTAGATCGAAGACTTGTCTTCTATATTCACCCATCGGAACTAAATATATACACACATACACCTTCCTGACCCAAAATATATACGATAGAAAAGCGCCCCCTTCGTTCAACCCCCCTTCAATCCCCGTCACCATCTATCTGAACAACTCTATCGCATCCAGAATAAAGTTCGGCCCCAAATACGTATCCTCCGCATTCCCACTGGCAACAGAAATGGTAATCGTATTAGCACCGGTGACCAACTTGCCCGCCGGAATCGCAAAATCATACACCTCTCCAAAGCCCCTGTATGCACCCCTCGTCACGCCTCGAGAATCGATCTTGGTAGGCGCTGCCGGTGTTGCGGGAGTGTAAGAGTTAATGACTGTCGACGGCCTTCCGCCGGAAAAGGACAGCGTGGTGCCGACGCGGAGGGTGGCGGCGGCAGCGGCTTGTGCGGCAGTGAGTGTGAATTGGATGGTAAGCGGCGCATTGACGCCCTTGAACAGCGCCATAGGGATGGAGTCAAGAGTTGAAGAGCCGACAGTGTAGGTCAGAGGTCCCCAAGAGCTCATGCGGGAGTCAGACGGGTGCATTCGGAGCTGTTTGTCCGCGTTGCGGAAGCCCGTGGGCTGGCCATCCCAGTCACCGATCTGCCAGAGTGTGGTCTTGGACGAAGTCGTGGCGGCGATGTTGGCGGTTGTCGCTTTGCCCGCGGACACGGTGACGGAGGAAGAAGCCACGCGGAACTCGCCTTGGTAGAGGACTTGCGTGTATGTTCCAGGTTTCATGGCAGGCGAGGTGAATTTGCCAGCTGAGTCGGCATAGACCCAGTATTGCGCGGCGGAGTTGTACCAGTGTAGCACTCTTTGGAAGGAAGAAGAAACCCCGGTAGCGGTTCCCGTCACGGTTCCACGGCCAGATGCTGCGACGTAGCCGGTGATTCCGAGATCGGCGAAGAAAGACATATCCGTGGTCTTGCCAGATGGAATACCGGAACGCGAGAACTGCAGAGCATATGGGCCGTGCAGACCCTGCCTGAAGGACTCGGTCTGGACGTGACCAGAGTTCATGTAGAAGTACAAGTTAGTAGCGCCACTGCCAGCATTGTTGGAGTTGATGTCTCGGAAGAAGGGCCCACCAGATGAGGCTTCGTAAGATTGAGAGTTGAGAAGGATGCAAGCGTGAATAGCATCCGAGTCTCGGTAGACGCAATGTGTGTAGTCGTCGATGAAGCGCTCAGAGCTATAGAACTTGCTGCGCGTTTGACCGTCTACGACGAAAACGTCGGAGCCTTCGACTGTGGAGGTGGATCCAGAGGTCGTAGAGACAACGCCGAATGGGTACTCGAGCGGCAGCTTTGAAGCAGACAGACGGGCAATGAAGCGCAATTCACCAATCGTGGGCTCGGCAGTGGTGTAAGTGGCCATATAAACCGTGCTGTCGCCCGACTTGATTACAATGTACTGGGTCAGAGTTGAAGTCACACAAGTAATCTTAGCATAAGTACCTACGTCTGTTAGCACGTGCCTATGAGGCATGTAATATAAACTTACTGCTGACAATGGTTGATGTTACTGTCGCCGACCCAAGGCCAGACGAGATATGGCTACCCTTGCTGCTATCCTGTAGTTCTTCTCCACGGTATAGAATAGAAGTAATGTCGCAGCTACCCGAGTTCACCGTGATCGTTAAGGCGTTCTCCGACCCAGCATCGACAACGATGTTCGAGCCCGAAGTTGTGATACCGAATGCCGCTAGGGTTGGCGAAGCCAAGGCAAAAGCCGCGAAAAGAACGTGTTGGAGAAACATGGTGAAGTGTCAATTGACCTTACTTCCTGGTAGAACCAAAAAGGAAGGGGTAAAAAGCTCCAGTCTATATAATGTTTCTCGAGATTGTCCCGGAGGCCTTGACCTTCATTTCCGTGATCACCATCAGGGGTTTAGCATATCACGGGGGGATATACACTGCTAGAATCTCCAAGATCTTCCATTCATGTCTGGCAATGGTGGAGATTCGCGAACTACCCCGCGTTGTCGCTCCTTTTTGGAATGCGCACTCCCATCTGCAGTCCTCGGGGCAATGTTATAGCGATGAAGTTTACGCGTCTTCGCTGAAAGAGGCATGTTCAGCGATGTGAGGATTGTACCTGGAATATTAATTCTCCGGTGAAATAACGGAATTTTGGACTGTGGGGCAAGTTTGTTGTGAAACCTTAGTGGCGGAACAAAACTCTTCGAGAAGGCTAGGGCATGATGATAATATATCTGTCTTGGCGGCTCCCGCTCTTGGCGATAACAAACTCCACCCTCTTTAATCATATGCTTCTGAGAGCCGAATAGGGTGAGATGCTGAAGAAATTGAATCAATTTGAATTAAAATGGAAGACTAATGAAGAACGCAAGATAGACGAAGAGAATTCGTGCCAGGTCCTCTACATACCTGTGACTTCTTCTTCAGTCATCCTCAAATCCTGGGCATTGATTCCTGTACAACGGATTCACTTCGACCTCTCTGCACCACAGCGCCCATGGCCTGGTAACCGTACCCATCATAGACTCCCAAGCCTCATGTGCCTCTTTCTCGCTCAAGTATTTCAGATCGCCCTCGGCTTTGACTTTCGCCGATTTGATCTTTCCACCTCCTTCTACATCAATCTTTCCCTCAACAATGTGTCCAAAGTGCGCATTTCGTGTCGTCAGAGCAGTCGTCTGCACCTTCGCCGCCTCCTTGGTGTAGATTGCCTGATATACAGCTTCCTCGATTCCATGGGCGACTGTCGTGAAGCCGTGACCCTGCATGAGGACAACAGCATGCGAGGGCTCTTTATCGGGCTCTGTTGAGCCGCCAATCTGTGAAGGAAGGGCTGATCGGACCTTGGAGTAGAGGAAGCCTGCCGAGGTTGCGGGTTTGAAGGTTGCTGAGAGTGAGGCGCCGAGCGTGGCGTCGCGGACGAGGAGGTCGTGCTTTGAGCCGCCGGGATAGTGTGATGAGATGTCCCAGACGGGCACATTGGTTCCTGCAGGCGATCAGGAGTCAGCAACGGTGGACGTCGACCAGAAAATGACGTGGGGATGGAGCACGCTTACCCAGGAAGCCAGCCATGTGAATTGTAGCACGCAGCGGAACACCACTGACGGTGTAAGGAAGTACATGGCTACAATGGCTATGCACCACGCTGTTCACTGCGGGAAATCGCTTATATATCTCGCTGTGAATATGGCGCTCCAAATATCCCTCTTTCGCATCCTTCTCGACGGCAGTCGCGTCCTCGACGTTATACTCGATGAGATGCTCCGGCAAGCTGACCAGCGCTGGAGGCATGTTGCATGGCATCCAAAAGGTTTTGGCATTGTCCGGGGAGCGCACTGAGATGTGGCCGTACGCGTCTACGACGCCATGGTAGTGGAGGATGTGCGAGGCCGTTACGAGGCCTTTGAACAGGTTCTCAAGGCCAACTTGGGTGCGTTTGGGGAAGTATCCGGCCGACATTATGCGTGGTATGGGAAGTGCAGTGGGACATAGCGGGCAGTGGGTGGTGATGGGCCATGTTGTTGCTGGTGTGATGCTCGATGACGTGCACACGCGCGAGTTGGGGCGGGCTGCGCCGGAGATGGCTCGGATCTCATCCAAGTCAGATAAAATGCAAAGGTTATCAATCAGCTACCGTATGTTCATCTCGGTGGGGAATCATCACCGATCATCCTGCTCCAGCTCTTCAATAGACAACCTCCTGCCCCTCTTCCTCTCCCTTAGCCCCTCTTGCAGCGCCCCCAGCGCGCCATCCAGATCTCCCATCCCCTCAGCCCCGCCTCGCCTCTCCACCACCTGCGCCAGTCCCTCATACACGCCTGCGATCTGTCGAAATACCTGCGCCTGCTCCGCCCACCCCCCCTCCTCCAAAAAGCATTCCCCAATCTGATTCATTTCCTCGATCCATCTGTACGCCTTCTGCGGACATCCCACGATGCCCTTCTCCGCCGCCTCCAAAGCTCTCGGATTGTAGGATTTGAGGTAAGATTGCAGGTGGGGGAGGACCTCGAGGGAGGCTGCCGTGCTGAAGGATTGGATCGCGAGGGCTGTCATGCCTTTTGAGAGCGCTGCAAAGCAGCATTTCAGACCGGATGCAGAGCCCACCTTTGGGCCGATGTAACTTGAATTAAGTGTGGAGGCGAGATGCGCACCGCTTCGTGGCGCGGCATGGAGGGGATGCGGTCCCGAGAGAGGCACGCCTGGACATTTCCACGTAAGGGGGTCGGGGGATGTAGTTGGCGGCCCTCCGATGATGCCGCCATCTATGAAGAGCACGCTCTGAGGACTCCGCGTGAATGCCTCGGCGATGCTGGTCACGGTCGACGGCGATATAGCGTTGAGATCGAGATAGTACAGCGGCGAAGATGATGTTCGAGGCAGAGGCGTGCTGTTCAGCGCATCGATAACACGCGCTGCTGTTGCTACCGCATCTCTGGGCGGTACAATCGAGAGGATATAGTCACACTGTGCCACGAGTTCTACGTCTGTGGTGACGAGCCCAAGTTGCGCTTTCTGAGCACGTTCTTGTGTTGCCTGGCTGCGGTTTGCGACGTTGGTGAGCACGTGGTAGTTATGGGCGACGAGTAGTTTGGCGATCCCGAGGCCCATTTGGCCTATGGAGAGAACGCCTACTGTTGCTAGAGGAGTGGCCATTGTGAGGTGGTGTCGAAGCTCAGATTGGGGGAGAATTGAATGGCAATGGGTTGTCGATGAGGTGGGATGATGGTGGGGGTTCGGAGTTTAACTACTACACCCGCGATGATGCAACAATGGGAATACTTTGAGTCATGGTGTCCAAATGTCGCGTTCGAAAGATCCAGGGTCTAATTCGCCCTGCAATATCACTACCAGGCCTGCACATATTCAATCCTGACCAACATTATCTGTCCCGCATGTTTAGCAGGAGGGAAGAACCCTATGTGAAATAGAACATGAAGACGAATTTTGGTGTGAACTATTATCGTATTACTGTAAACTTTGTTGCTGATTAAAACCCATCCTTGATATACCATATTGAAAATCATAAACTCCAATTTGCAATCCATGTCCGACTCAATTCCAACTTGAAGAAAAAAAAAAGGGTATCAAATTCACAGGAACCCCGGTCGAGCGCCCGCCTGAAGTGCCATAATTGCACTTACCATTCAGCCTCGTCAAAGGTGCGTTTCCATCTTGCTTTCAAGACAAGGTCTGTCTCCATGTCGCCGGCATTTAGACGCGCGAGCGGTGCCACAAGTGGTGGCGACGACTAGCAGTACATTAGAACCGCCCATACCGCACACTGAGTTGAAGGAGACTTACGTAGTCCCATCCGTGGCAACCGTTCTTCGGCTCAACTTGTGGTAAACAATAACCCCCAAGATGAAGCTCGCGAACCAGACGATGGCGGAGATGAAGCTAAAAGCCTCTGCAGCCTTCCACTGTCCACAGGCCGTGCCACGGAAAGAAATATTGCCCCAGTACCAGATGCCGCCGCAGTTGATGCGTCGGACCCAGTTGACCAGAGCCTATTCACGTCAACTTCCATGCCAGCACATGGTAACGGGAGATGCGGGAAACTTACGCCGAAAGCAGCAAACCAAGCCGCACTCATAAGCAGGTCGAACGGATAGTGCAGCATGCTCGCCGTCGTGGGGATCAACCAAATCAGACTGAACAAGACGGAGAGGGACGCGATGACGGTCGTGTAGATGGTCCTGCCCAGTGGACCGACGCCATATTTATCGTGCTCAGCGAGAAAGTGAGCGACGAGGCCGAGGACGATGGCAGCGCAGACGAGTTGGCTGAAGCGCAGAAAGATGGAGACGGTGCGGGAAACGATCATGTTTACGACTGGAAGTGGGTGATTTCAGGTAATGAGAAGCTGTGGGGTGGGAGGAAAGCAACGCGCTGAATTTGTGGTTCTATGAGGCTTGTTGGTGGGGAAGGAACAAGGGATTGGAGATTGGAGGCTGCAACCGGAAGGCGCGATAGAAGGTCAAAGGTGGATGCAAAAGGCGACTCTGATTGCAGTGAATTGGAGAATCGGACAATACTGAATAGCGAACAGAGAGAGAGAAGGTCATGTCGACGCGAGCCACGTATCTTTATAACGTCACTTCCACGGCCACCCTTGGGCCATTCATGGCCAGCGTCATACCACTTCCCCGCTGCATCCGGCGACCTGACGACGGCCAATGCTTCGCTTTTCTTGGTTATGAGGTCACGCTTCGTGGATATCCTTGCTGAAACAAGCCCGCCCGGTTAATTCCAAGCCAACGGCCAACAACTCGGCACGCTCTTTGGCAGCCGTGTCCAATCATGCAAAGATGCCAGCCCTATCGTGACGATCGTGAGGTGGGGTGAGGTGAGGTTCAGCAGAGGCACAGACTCGAACCTTGTGCGACGCATTTTGCGGGGCAGACACGAAGCGTGTGCCCGTGTGATCAGGGCGAAAACGTTGAGATGCGCAGCTAGCCAACAAATGAGGACTCGTCGCGGGGGAAATTCTGCCGTGGCAGCGCAACGGCCACGCGGAGTGGTGCTGTTTGTTAATGACAGAAAGTCAAAACTTGGTTTCGGACAATTTTGGAAGCGAAGAACAAGCTTTGTCCGTGCTGATTCTACGCCACCCTGTGGCTGGGCCGTCGTCAGCGTCCCAGCCTCACCGCGCCTTACCATGGGCAGGTAGTCGATTCGGACGACAGGCCAAGGGATGGAGATGGCTTTAGACACGAGTCGCATCGTCACACATTTCCCAACGCAAAGACTTGAAGCCAACCAAAAGGTGCATATCAATTATTACCATCATCCCAGCATATCTCATGTGCTAAGAACCTCCTGTGCCCCAACGTTTTCCTCTTTGTTTGCGCTTAATTCCTCCCAGTCTCTATATTCGTCCGCATCATGTACATGAACATGATAACCGTGCCTCTTCCTTCGACGTGTCGTCTATGTGTCTTCCTCGTTTCTCATCCGTTCCTCGACGGCCTCCAGATGTACCGCACAGGGTGCTGACATAAGAAATGTATTTCCTCCATCTTGTTATGATGCGCTCCGTCCATTTCACTTGCATTCGTCCAGTCATATTCACCCCGGTCCGCAGGAAAACACATATTCACTAGCGTTATCTCTTCCTGGAACTGGAACATAGATGTTAATCGAACCTCCTTGCTTCTGGCTCCAGGATCTCTGGAACGTGCGTTACCATCTTCCAACCCACGGCTCATGTCACCCTCCGACCAATCCGCTTTTAGCTTCATGCGTGCCTTGCAGCATCGTTCCAAGCTTCTTGAAATCCACCGGTTTAGTCATGTAATAGTTGACACCTGAGCTCCAAGCCTCCAGCCTCGCACTCGCGCTTGCCAAGCCTGTCAAGGCAATGATATGGGTAGGCTTGATGTGGTATCTGGATTCGTAGTCTCGAATGAGTCGTGTTGCTGTCATCCCGTCCATGATTGGCATGGAGATATCCATCAGTATGATATCAAACCTCACTCTTCCCTCTTGATACGCTGTCACAGCCTCCAGTCCGTTCTCAGCTTCTCGATATCGTAGTTTCCGCTTGTTCATGAAGGCGACAAGCAGCCTGCGGTTGATCGGATTATCGTCTGTGATCAGGACGTATGGCGAATCTGATTTGTCTTCAGTGGGATAAGGTGCAATCGAGTGAATAGATAATGGTGGGGTCGTTTGTTCGTCTGACACTGTTGACGGTGGAGTAAGAACAGCCTCCGGTAGAAGCTCGACAGTCTCCACGTCAGGCAATATCTTGGACTCAAGCCTGACAGCTTCTGTCATGGGGGGTTTCGGGGACTCCAGTAGAGGGGTCGCTGCTCTTGCAATGGGGCTAGGTTGAGTAGATGAGTAAGAGTGTATCGGTGAAGGGAGTTGAACATTTTCATCCGACGATTCGTAGCGATTTAGGCAATGGCCGAGAATATTTGCGAGCTTGTATGGACCGCAGGGCTGAGTGATGATTTCCACAACGCTTTCTTTGCTTAGGATACGGGCGTCTGAGCGTAGAGTGGCTGCCTCTAATCCATCTGTAGCAACAAAAATTGTTATCGGCACTCTAGCACCTGGGTTTCGTGAAGTGCGGATAGTCGCGAGGTAATCAAAGGAAGGCTCGGAACAAATAACAATGTCCGCATCATGTCTCATCCATTCGGTCGTATGTATAACTTCCATGCCGAGCAATTTCATCAAAGTATCTCCAAGGACAGCGGTGAAAAGCTCTGACGCTGAGTGGGCGGGAGCCTCCGCTGGTGTCTCTGGGCATAATTGATGCAGTATACATATTCTCCGACCTTGTAGTTGAGGCAAAGCAGAGAGGAAAGCGACCCTCTGTGGTGGGTCGATCCGTGGTGTTTCGGGCCTGGGTACGGCAAGCTTGACTACCACCTGAGTGCCTTTCGAAATATTGGAGGTAACTTCAACCTTTCCTCCAACATTATCGATGATTTGCCGAACAATGCTAAGCCCTAGACCGGTGCCAGATGACTCTATCGGACGTTCCTGGGAGAAAGGTTGAAACAGTTTGTTCGCTAGAAATTCCTGCGAGATACCATGTCCTGTGTCCGTCACACTTAGTGTAATATGATTGAAGCCTTGTGTCTCTCTATTCCTGTTTGATCGAAGAGTGACTTTGATATGTCCTGACTCTGTGTATTTCAGCGCGTTGCCGAAGATGTTCATGAGGATCCTCCTCCATGCTCCAATAGGAAAACAAAAATTCCAGTCTTGTTTTTCTATGTCAAGGACAATGAAGCAACTCTTACGCTTTACAAGAATCGGAGGGAACATTGAATCCTGGTCGCCAGTCTTCGATTCCAATGGGGATATAGTGCCGTCGTCTAGCATGTCGGATATGGCTTGATATGATTGGCCTGCAAAGACAGCCTCTACCACCTCTTCTGCTGCCAGTCCCAAGTCAACAGTAGGATGTTGAGACGCTGGAATACTTGGTCGATGACTCTTAAGTGGCTTCGAGGACACGCAAACCGTCTTTGGGCCCTTCAACCTCTTGGAGGACACATTTTGGCTCGGCTCATTGACTTTGGAGTAGTCCAGGACATGATCAATAGTATCCAGAAGAGTTTGCCCGCATGCCGCCATTGAGTTAAGCATCGTGACTTGAAAAGAGTCAAGAGGACTATCCTGTAGGAATTGTATAGAACCGAGGATACCATGTAGAGGAGACCGCAGTTCATGTGAAATTAGAGATACAAAGGTCGTCTTCACTTGATCAGAGGCTGTCGTGTCAAGCCTAGAAAGCTCATTCATGACCGAATGGCCAAAGATTTTGAAGAAGAGGAGATCGAGCTTTGGGGAGAGGAGTCGATCAGGTTCGTTGGTCCAGCATAAACAGCCAGCAAACCACCGTGACCGTTCAAAGTCCCAAAAAGGGACGAATGCAACGGATCGGGCGCCGGGAAGAGTTGCCTGGATGGCACTCATGATTTTGTGCGAACGGTCTTTGCCACGTCCACGCCGTTGTCGGGATGTCGGCCTGCTTCCATTACTTCCTCCATCTGGGCCAATAGTGCTAGTAGAAGATTCTGAGTCGTCGCTCGAAGAGATGACTTCTCCATCGGCGGTGAAGTGTATGATGTTACCCAAGGGGTAAAGACTCAGCATTCGCCTGAGATCGGCCTCCAGAAGCGATCTGTTCCTAAGCGCCCATATATTCTCAGCCACGCTAGATGTATCCCGCGTCGAAAAACCAAGGATTTGGCATCGTTGCCCACCGCTTCCCGATAAGGGCTGGATAGAAGGGCTATGTGTCGGCCCTGGAAACCAATGAGCACCCTCCCCATCGCTAGACCGTGAATCATATGAACTCTCCGTGTCATTTCCTGGTTTCTGGTATCCCGAGGACGCCACACTGGCATCTAAACCCATGTTAGATCACTTGTTCAGCTGCAAAGAGAAGCCAAGCCTACCCAGGATAAGAACACCGTCTAGGTCGCTCGATGCTCGCATAATGTTGGCTGCACGCGCGAACATGGCCTTCGAGTTTGCTGGCAGAATACTCTCTTGCAGAGCGCGCACCTGATTCCCTGCATCTAGATTGCTTTGCTGTGTGTCAGGCTCTTGAGCAGTTAATGTCGAGTTCATAAGCCGCCCAGAAGACGATCGAGACCTCGAAAGGTTGTAGTTGTCGTCGATCTGTAGCGCAGGCGTGTTCTCACTCGATTCGAGCCGCTGCAAAGCGGCAAAGGTGGGCTTTTCAGGGAACGGATGCAGCGTTGTGCGGGCTCGGTCATCGTGATACGGCTGCAGAGCCGACGCACCTTCGGCGAAAGAGATGAGGCCGCGGGTCAATTGCTCTCCGCGACTCTGTTGTTCCTTGAGCGCATACGTGTCCAAGTGTTCCATGACGGTGGCTGCCAGATCCTGCATCCAGCTGATGTCCTGGCGCGACAACCCATGGCGGGGCTTGCTGTCCATAATGCATAGGGCACCGACGATGGCCCCTCGTGGACTTGTCAGAGCCACGCCTGCATAGAACCGCATGATGTGGTCCTTGACGTATGTGCGGTCTGCGTACGGGCTCTGGGCAAGGTCGTTGATAACCACAGCGGCCTCCTCGCACGCGGTGATGCGGGTGAGGTCGATGCTCAGCACCTGCTCGCACACGAGAACTTCCCTGGGGAAGCTCACGTTGCCCACCCACAGATCCGAGCGTGCGCCACTGCGCAACGACGTCGCTGGCGTGGCTTCGGCCAGGACGTGCTGGCGGTGGGCATCGATGAGCGAGATCAGGGCGCGCGTGGCCCCAAGGCGGATCGCTGCGAGTTGGGCAAAGGCGACCAGGGCCGAGTCTTTGGCGGCGACGGGCACAAGGTGACGCAGCGCAGACGTGTGGTCGAGCTGGGCAATGTCGCGGAAGGTGGCTCCGTAGAGACGGAAGACGTCTCGGTCCCTCTTGGTCTCGCTGACTCCTGCCTTGGGCGGCCGCGGGATGGGGATTGTGGTGTGCATTGTGTTGGCGTTCAAGTCGTCGCGCACGAAGAGAGGGTAGCAGTGCTCCAGGTGCGAGACAGCGACGTGCCCCCCATGGGAAGAAGCAGCGGGCAGTGGTCCAGGGGGTTGAGCAGGGCGGGGAGTGAGGTGAACATAGCCATGTTCAGAACGAACGCGCCTGGCAGAGGCGTGGAACCAGACCCTGATTTTAGCTCGCGGGGCTGCGGTGGCGAATCTCAACCTGCTAGCAAGGGTCCGACTTGCCACGGCCAATTGTAGCAAGCCGATCGCTTGGAATACATGCAGAAAGCCTAGATCATCCAATCAGACTGATGACGAATGTGGCGTGCGGCCAGGTTTGATTCGTGCGGTGATCAATGCCCATACTATCTATCTCGAAGCAGCGAGCCGAGCCAGCAAGCCATGCCGGAGAGGCCGGAGAATTACCACAGTATGTTTGCCTCTCTTTTCCTCCATGCCGTATGCTTTGTGCGTCGGGATGCCGACATAATCCGAAGATGAACTAGAGTGCAGATGAAGAAAACATCTTACCCAGCATGAAATCAAAAGCTGAAGTTTGTGTTGATGTTCAGGCATCTATAAAGCGCAGTGCTTACTACAAGTAATCGATGCAGTAGCACAAATGCCCCGCACCACCACGCCACATCCAGTACAAACTCCCATAGAAACACGGGTTTTGGTTACTTTTCCTTGATTTTGTTGCATTCGATTGCGCGCCCTTCTGAATTCTCTTTTGGACAAATTTGAGGCTCAGATTTGGTGTTGAGAAGCTGCCAAGACGTGATTTTAGAGACTCTGGATGGAGCCTTTCAAGCTAACGTTGTTACACTTGTAAGTCACGGAGCGAGAAATTTACCGTCTCAAGGGCCTCACGTGGGCCTCCAAATTCTATGGCTAAATTTCGGGCCTAATGTAGCTAGCGGAATTTCCTATTTCAATTTTTATCTGAATTATTTTTCTGACCCAAGGAAAATCAAAGTTGGGAGCATGATACTCGCACGATACTCGCACAATACCGTCCGTTCTTGCTAGCTATGGATACCATCCCTTCTTGCTAACAATGCGACAGCTCGGCACAGCCACTTATTGATCAGTTTAAAAGAGGCAAGTGGAAAAAGAAATGTATCGCATCTTGACAGCCACTGAAGGATTACTATCATTGAAAGCGACAGAATCTAGAAGACCTGCACTCTGAAAGCCCATCACTAAAACAACTGTCCTCCTGGAGCAATTTATCTCCTTGCAACCTCAGTCCTCTAAGCTCTATGCTTTGAAGCATCCAGCTACGCGTGCCATTACTATCGCCTCAACGTCCTGTGACGGTAACGGTCGTTACTGTCACACACACGCTCGTCGCGTGAGTGCCCCTGAGCCTTAACCATCCCTGAGCTGTATAGTCAAGCACCTCTTCCTTCTTTAGTTCTCTGGCTTTCCTCCTCGACAACCATGATAGTCGTACGTAGTTTATCAACCTAGAGAATTTGATGCTTGTTCATCTCATGTTCCCTCACTATATATCGTCGTCGTGACACATCCCTTATCACCATTGGTCTTCTAATTTGACAGCCAGTCTTCTACAGTATCGCGCTTCTCTCCCCAATTGTTGAATGATACCCCTTGCTCCTCCTAGATGCAGCCTCAGTTATCACTGCCAATTATATCAACCTAAGCATTGTTTTCGTCCTTCTTGTCCTCTCAGCCGCCTACTACGACTCTTGATACATCCTCTACAGTTTTTAGTCTAAATAACAATAGTATCAGCCTAAATGATTGTGGTATTAGTCTTAAGGGCCTGGAGGATGCTGAGCGCAATGCGTACACCATGCCTCCACGCCAACTAGAGTTAAACCTTAACGATCTGAGCTATCTCTAGAATTAAGTTATTAGTAATGAGAACAAAGCCCTTATCCATGGATTCTACATGGCACTTGACAAGATGTAGATGGATATCTGTAACATCTGTAACCGTCGCTGGTTGTTAACTATCATAACTTTAAGCCTCGCTCCATGTTTTCAAATTCGTTTACGAACGAATATGTGGTATGTTAATTTCTGGATCTTATGTGCGGTCTCATCCACATTCCTTAGCCGTAAAATCCTATGTAAGAACGTAAGCGTCCTACCACTCTTCCCGCAGGTATTTCTTCACGTTGTGTAAATCTTTTGCAGAGAGATTCAAAGACGGACGTCCTTAGTGCTCATCTTCCTTAGCTTTGCAATGCCATTGGTTGCCTAATACGTTGTCGTTGTGTAGCATTTCCCCTCCGCGATTTTTGGAGGCACTGTTGAACCAAAACACATTGTGCTTAAAAGTACGAAACCCCGTGCGCATCCATAAAATCAACAGCGCCTTTTACACGGGCTTTTCGAGGAGTGTCATGATCCGCAAGAGGGTTGCTTTCAGCCATATTAAATAGGAATTAGTGGGTGTCGGTTTTTTACCAAGCCGCTTTGCAAGTAGATGATGCCTCGCAGGTATTGGTGAATGCTCACGACCAACCAGTCTGTTACTAGCGCAGGTTAGTGTCATGGCACGTACATACATGTTCGAATCAACACGCTTTCCATCTATTGAGCATATGGTCTTCCTGGCCTCCCTGCTATATCCTTACCGATTAAGAAGCCACTTTTTCGCAACGTATCTGCACCTGCACTGTGAGAGCATCTACATTGAACACATACAACAGCCTAAGCAATTTCACGATGTTGCTCACTGGGCTCGTTGCAAGTCACATGAGCGCGAAGCTTGCATGCAAAGCGCAGCACTAAGAGCAGGCTTGGCCTACGCCCGGACCATGCTCTGCTGTATGTAGCATTGATCGACCCCCACGTGCCCTCTTTGTCTCTCTATCTTATGTCAGCTACAGTCCTAAATGTACGATAATGAAGAACCAAATTTGTCATCACACAGGGCGAATAATTTTATCTTGTTCACTAGCTAAAACTACGCAAAGGTGTACCGAAGGATTTAATTGATGAAAGCCGTCTGCAGCGTTGCTAAACGATGCCAAGATGAACGTTTCGACCGTGCACAGTGCGGGTGCGGGACGAGGCGAGGGTGCATGATGTGGGGTTTGAGATGAGGGGCCAGCGCCTTTCCTTGGTCTCCGAATGCCTCATCGGGATGAGTATGCAGATGCGGCATATTGTCGACGTACTCTTGTCTAGTGAGGCGTTTCATTCGCCGTATGGAAATTGGTCTTGAAGCACGACAGCCTCAAACCAGAATCACAACTCCCTTCCACAACTACGATATACCCCACGCCCGCACTACCACGGGACTGGAGAAGAACAAGATTCTTGTTCAAACTCAAGAATGCTGTTTAACTATCGCTATCTTCTACATGTGCGCCTCGATAGAGGACAAAATGCGTAGAAGCGGTTCGTGTTGCAGTCTTGAGTTTGAGCAAAGAGCTTGATGAATGGAGGAGGTCAGATTTCCGACCTGGTCATAGGTCAGACGTCAAACGAGCATAGGCGGCCAAAACGAGGCGCAGTGCTCAACGTAATTCGCGCATCGTTAACCTCATTCTTCCTCCCGCTTTAGAAAATCAGGAATTTCGCTATCACACCTTCATGCAGCTACGGAGAGTAGCTTCTTGCATCCGCTAAGTCGCTGCAATTGAGGTATTTCTCATCGAATCGCCTTTTGAACCGCAGCTCAAGCCCTTTCGGGGCCTTGTTCCAACAGCTTTGGATTGATATCTCGACGACTCGACGCCACCCTTGCTACGGATTTTGTTACGTAATGTCAGATATTTGGTATCGTGTTGGCTCGAGATGCCATAGCCTACAGATCATCGCGATGATGCGGGAATTTGATATCAGCCAGCGTCCCAGGGTATAAGATAATCCCTAACCGCGACTTGGAGTTTCAATTATCCTTCCTCTGTGCTCCTTCTCTCCTACTCCTTCTGATTTCTTTTGCTGTGACCTACACAGCCTTGGAGTACTGTTCAAGTGCTTCATTACATGGACAAACCAGCGCCTCGCATCCGCTATGCTGAGGATGAAGAGGGCAATGTAGGGCAGCACGAACACCCTCCTCATCGAAATAGGCGCCTATCTCGTCAATCCAGTACTGGTAGCCTATCAATTCTTAGCACTGGTGGCACTCGTACTGTGCAACCCGAAACAGCTCTCCCTATCACTTATCGCACACTGTAAGCTTTGTTGCCCTTCCTGTAGCAGTAGTATATTTGATTATTGACATTGCCTCATAGCTCAATCGAAGTCGACGAGGGTCTTTATAGGAAACACGATGGCGTGAAGCGCACCAGGGATAAGGCCAGTGTTGGTTAGTATACAATCATCACCGCTCCTGAATATTTACTAACAGTGGCAGATGTCGCTGGTCTCGAATGGCACACAATCTCACCCGATGAACTCTACCGCCGCCTATCTGTTACTTTGCATCAGGGCCTCTCCGATGAACAAGTCAAGCGTCGCGCCGTTGAAAATGGCAAGAACAAGATAACGCCACCTGCTTCCGACCTCTTCGGTCGGATCATGGGATATCTCTTTGGTGGCTTTGGTTCCATCCTTCTTGCCGCAAGCATCCTTGTTTTCATTGCTTGGAAGCCTCTCGGACACCCACCTGCGGTAGCCAATCTAGCACTCGCTTGCGTCCTCATTGCTGTCTTTGTCATCCAAGCTGGGTTTAATGCCTGGCAAGATTGGTCTTCATCCAGGGTCATGGCTTCTATTGGCACTATGCTACCTGACCAGTGCATTGTCATTCGAAATGGATCTTACACTGCTATCTCCGCAGTCGATCTGGTTCCTGGAGATATTGTTGTCATCAAGCAGGGAAACAAGCTCCCAGCTGACGTTCGGTTTGTGGAGACATCAAGTGACGCCATGTTTGATCGAGCGATCTTGACGGGTATATAGTATCTCGAGTCGCCTGTGGGGCATACACTGACACAACTTCCAGGCGAATCTGAACCAATCGTGGCTACTGTTGACTCCACAGAGGATAACTACCTCGAGACAAACAATATCGGTCTTCAAGGCACACATTGCATATCTGGAAGCTGCTTGGGCGTTTGTGTTGCGATCGGAGACAATACCATCTTCGGACGTATTGCAAAGCTCACCAGTGATCCGAAGACAGGCATGACTCCCTTGCAGAAAGAAATTCTTCACTTCGTATTTATCATCTCTGCCTTTATTTTCGGTGTCGTTGTCCTTATTATTGTCCTTTGGTATGTCACTTTCGTTACGTCGTCCTATGGGACTTAGGCTAACAGAAATTAAGGTTGGCATGGCTCCGAAAGTCCCACCCAGAATGGATTAACGTCCCGCTCCTGATTGTCTCTTGCGTCAGTGCAGCAGTGGCATTCATTCCCGAAGGTCTGCCAATTGCGTTGACGAGTTCCCTTACCATCGTGGCAAACATCATGAGGAAAAATAAAATTTTATGCAAATCTTTGAAGACAGTGGAGACTCTTGGTGCAGTCTCAGTCATATGCTCAGACAAAACAGGTACTCTGACAAAAGTATGATGCCCAAAACTGCCTTTTGATAACGATTCACTGATTAGCATTGTAGAACGTTATGGCCGTAACAGATATCTACGCCGCAGGCGAAGAATACACCCCCGAAGCTGCACGGGACTTAATGGCCGTCCTCCGCTCCGAAAATAACCTCGTCGCGCTTTCCAAGAAGCGCGAAGACGTTATCGACCAAATTCGCATTCTCTGTGGTCTCTGCAATTCTGGTGAATTCGATGCCTCGACAATGCACCTCCAGGTTCACGAGCGTAAGATCAATGGCGATGCCACAGATCAAGCAGTGCTGCGTTTGTCAGAATGCCTTGGTTCTGTTGCCGAGCTGAGACAAAACTGGAAGAAGGTCTTCGAGATTGCATTTAACAGTAAGAATAAATTTATGGTGAGGTTGATGACGCCAGTTACTCAAGATGCGTCGGATAGTCATGCGTAAATATCTCTTCTGCTAGGGTTTCGATGCCTCTACTGACCCTCTTAGTACTCTCATGATTAAAGGAGCTCCTGACATTCTACTCCCTCGCTGCAACTTCATGCTCGGAGACAAAGGCGACACCATACCTATAACAGAACCGCAAATATGGCGCATCGAAGCTATCAAAGACGCATGGTCTCGACAAGGCAAGCGCGTCATTCTTCTTGCACGCAAAAATACCGTTGTACCTTTCTCAGCAAACCCAGAGAAAGAAGTCCTCATTGCGGCTCGACAAGGTCTTACTTTCGTCGGCCTCGTCGGGATAGTTGATCCTCCGCGCGACGAAATCCCAGAAGTTGTACGCACGCTCCGCGGCGCATCTATTCGAATTTTCATGGTCACCGGAGACTTTAAACTCACTGCCCAAGCGATTGCTGAAGAATGCGGAATCATTAGCAACGCAGCCATGCTAGATGACGTTACTGCTTTGGCGAGAGAAGTCAAGCATGGGTTTGCTAGGCGAGCTATGATACTTAGCGGCCCGGAGTTGATCACTTTGAACGAAAATCAGTGGGATCAATTGTGCCAGTATGAGGAGATTGTCTTTGCGAGGTCAGAACATTACGAAGATTATCATCAACTAGTCACTGATATTATATTAGAACCACACCAGAACAAAAGCTTCGCATCGTCAAGGAGTTCCAAGCTCGCGACAACATTGTTGGTATGACAGGAGATGGTGTCAATGATGCGCCTTCACTGAAAGCTGCTGATATCGGCATCGCTATGGGTTCCGGGTCTGACATCGCAATCGAAGCTGCGGACATGGTCCTTCTCGATTCTTTCGCAGCCGTAGTTGTTGCCGTGCAATACGGACGGCTGGTCTACGACAACCTGAAGAAGACCATTGTATACCTGCTCCCCGCAGGAAGTTTCAGGTAACCCTAGTCCTCCACCTCGAACTACATCAATCCTGATCCTGCATAGTGAACTTTGGCCTGTCGTCACTAACGTAGCTTTTGGTATTCCGCAAATCTTGTCTTCATTTCTCATGGTCAGTAGCCACAAACTCTTCTAACGAGCTCACGGTTCTGATACCAGGAATAGATCATCATATGCTGCTTCACAGATTGTGCAGCGGCCATTACGCTCGCCTATGAGAAGCCAGAAGCAGATCTCCTTCTCCGACCACCGCGCAACCCACGAAAAGACCGCCTCGTTGACACAAAGTTGATCTTCCATGCCTACTTCTTGGTGGGTATGCTTGAATGCTTTCTTTCCTTCACCATGGCATTTTGGTACATGGAGAGGAGAGGCGTCCCATTTACCGCGCTATGGTTGAAGTTTGGATCGCTGGATTCTCAGTACGAGCTCGACTACGTTACCGCGGTGACGAATGAAGCCAGCTCAATTTATTTCGTTACGCTGGTCATCATGTGAGTCTAACCACTTCTGAAGGGCCAATGGTCCTGATCTAAACTGACATTCGCGAAATAGGCAGCTATTCAACCTTCTCGCAACGCGTACTCGCCGTCTGAGCATCTTCCAGCAACCTCCCATCTTCAACAAGGAGACTCAAAACCTTCTGCTGTTCCCGGCAATGCTGTTTGCCATCGTGGTGGTCTTCATCTGTACGTTCTCTCCGTTTACGTTCCACTGCCGTGGCTAATATGGGCACTAGTCTGCTACATTCCTTCCCTCCAAAGGACCATAGGAACCACTCAAGTGCCGGTTGAATACTGGTTCCTTCCTGCAGCCTTTGGATTGGGACTATTGGTCCTGGATGAGGGGAGGAAGTACGCCGTGCGGACATGGCCCAAGGGTTTCTTCGCTAGGATCGCTTGGTGATATCTTCCATTAACACAAATGACGAGATGAAACAAAGGCCACCAGGTCGCACATTTCTGTAGCTAGAAGTGCAAATAAGGAGACTCAAAAGCTGGAGAAGATCCGTCATATCGGTAGGTGGTGCAGCGCCAAGCCGTCATCCTAGCGAAACGCGCAGCACTCTTGGGCGAACATGGACGATTCCTAGACGGCAGATGGGTGTTGGGGGTAGAAGAAGATCAGATAGAGAGATTCATTTCATAAGCTTTCTTCAAAAACCATGTCCAGGTCGTGGGCACGTTCACGTCTATGTATTGTTCAGCGGCCAGATCCAGCCGCAATAACGCATGCAGGTCGCTAACCCGCATGCACTCCACACACGTTGTTGGGCGGAGTCAGCGTGGCACACCCAAATTGCCGGCATATTAGCGGGGGGCCAGGGTAAGGTAGGATTTGGAGATCAGAGGGTCAGATTTGAGGGCGGTTAAGATCCCCGCATGGCCGGGTGAATGCTCCCTTGGGGCGAGAGCCAATCGTGTCTTCGTACGGACATTGAAGTTTCTCTTGTTTTCATGGCAGTGCCTCTGCTTGCAGGGGATTGCTCCAATTGAGATGTGTTGATACGGAGCGATCGCAGATCGGGCGTCGGGCGTACCGCTGAACAAACCTTCGTTCAACCTCACATCTTTGCAGGATCGCCACCTGAACAGCCACAAACGTCCAGAGCCGCGTTATGCTGGTATGAGCGTATTATTGCTGTCCAGATTTTCGGACAAGCCCCACGAGGAAATCTCTGTCAATGAACTACCGGCTGCGACCCCCGTAAGATTGATCCTCTCGCGATCCTCGCCCCTCGCCTGCGTAAAGAGCATCAAATTTTACGTCTTGGCCATCACCTGCTACTGGTTACAATCTCTTCTCCTCAATCTCGAATTTTCTTCCACTTTCTCTCTCTTCTCTTCTCTTCTCTTATCGATCACTCAGTGTATCATAGCCGGACTGCTGGTTGCCTGTCGAAGCTGCTTTCTGTGCTATGGCACTCTCCAGTTTCACTCGAACCTTCAAGAAATGTATGCAGGCTCTTCCTTTTTCTTCGACGAATGATGTCTGTGTCAATCTGAAATAGCCCGAATCGTGGACATATAGTTAAAAGAACGTGTGCATGCACGCCATGATCTGTATTCTCATGCTTCAATAAAGAAACCCTGGGAAACGAAGCGGTTCCGTCCGTAATCATACGAGGAAAAAACGTGTCTTCATATCTCCTTGCAATCTAGTGACTTCCATTCTTCTCCAACTTGTCTCAGTTACCCCAACAGTGACGTGGTTTCTTGATTTCAGGATGGGGGAGTTTGAAGGCTGCACGCCTGTAGTCGTACCCAACCCTCTTCTCGAAATGCCGTGGTCGCCCATGCCACGCGCACTTCATTTCGACCAAGATCTCACGCATGGTTATCACCAGCCATCTACCGTATGGAGGATTATGTCCAACCCCCATTCAAAGGCAAGTGCCATGGTACCAGCTCAGAGATGAGCGCCTCGCAAGCCCTGTCACGGGACCACCTTGGCGTCCGGGGATCCGGAATGATGATTGAGACAACTGCCAGTGACTCGATGTGAGAGTGTGACACTCTATCGAACCACTTAGCTAAACGCTCCAGAATTCGGAGGGCCGACGGTTTCCGGATGCGGTAAGAGATTAATATCAACATACGAAGTATTCCTGCCCAATCGTGATATAGCTTATATTAACCCCATATTTCAGAACATGAGAGAACAAGTTTCTCCACAGCCGGCAGTTGACCCTGCCGTGTGGCAACTAGGGGCTTGCACAACGTATAAGGATCCTACGATACATTGCCTCGTGGTTTATCCTGTGTCTGTCTCCATTCTTTGCGAACCCATTCATCTCCCGCCGTCACCACCTTACACCACAAAATCAACACACGATCGTTAGTCAAGATGCAGTGGGCTACTCTCGCCGCCGCTGCGCTCTTCACGCAGAATGTGGCCGCTCAAGGAACCATGCTTCGGTTTGCGTGCTCACAGCTCGTCGTTGAGCGAACGGATCCCCTCGTCAACCCTGGCATGAAATACACGCCACATCTTCACCAGATCGTAGGTAAGTTATTACTTGAATCTCGCGAGAAAAGTTAAAAATTGACTCGTGTGACAGGTGGAAACAGCTTCAATGTTACCATGGACCCGAACAACGACCCAGCCACACAGTCCACGTGCACATCGTGTACTTTCCTCCAGGATAAGTCCAACTACTGGACTGCTGTCATGTTCTTTAAGTCAAAGAACGGCTCCTACACGCGTGTTCCCCAGGTTGGAAACGGAGGACCCCAGGGAAAGCTCATCAACAATGGTGGTCTCGATATCTACTATCTTCCCAACGGAAAGATGACTGCGTTCAAGAAGGTGAGTGGCAATGATCAAGTAAGAATGACCGTTATTCTGACTAGCGTAGGGTTTCCGCATGCTTGCTGGATCTGCCTCCAACACCGACCCCAAGAAGGTCAAGCTGGCAAACATCTGCCATCGTTGCTGGACGTCTCCCAACGAAAACACCTTCGTCGGGGCCCAGCCCTGCTCTGGTACCGACACTGTCGAGATCCCCTCGGATCCCAAGTGCAAGATGATCCGACAGACCATTATCTTCCCCGCGTAAGACTCTCGACCTCTCTTCTCTAATTCACAAAACTTACAAAAGCACCAGCTGCTGGGATGGCAAGAACCTCGACTCTCCCGACCACCAGTCCCATGTTGCCTACGGAAGCCAGGGTGGTGCCAGCGGTGGAGGAGCCTGCCCGACTACCCACCCCGTCAAGCTTCCCCAGATCATGTACGAGCTCATGTGGAACGTCACCACCTTCGCCGACAAGAGCTTGTGGCCCACTGATGGCTCCAATCCGTTCGTCTACAGCATGAACCTCGGGTAAGCGGAAATTCGACGCTTGAATTCTTCATGACAATCATTGACTCTTGCTTTAGTGGCCCTGCTGCCCACGGTGATTACGTCTTCGGCTGGGAGGGAGACTCTCTCCAGAAGGCTATGGACAACAACTGCAACCTCAATGTTGATTGCCCCAAGGCCGGACTCAAGGCCCAGCAACCTGCCCAATACAACGCATGCACCAAGAAGCAGCAAGCCGTAGAGCCCGTCGATGGATGTAAGTTTATCTATTCTTGAGCAAATTAGATACAAATGCTAATGACATGTGACTATCAGGGCTGAAGTCGATGCCTATGGGTGAACCAGCCATCAAGGCATAGAGCGCCGCACATCCATAACCGCTATTTCCTCCCAGGCACTTCGCATTCCAATCTCTATCGAATTTGGTGATCCGCAACGGCTCTTCGGAAGGTAGGGGATTCAGGTCCGACCCGCAGGCTATTCTATCCCGGCCAGCAATCAAGGTGGAACTTGCAGGGGTGTGATTTGGCGGTTTCTTCTTAACGCTCGTTATGCTTGTACCCCTGGCATATTTTGTTGGTTAAGCCCTTGTATTCTTCCCCCCAAGTCGTATAAGCAGATTGCTGTAGCTAGATAGTCGTTTCTATACAATTCTAGTAATCATTCCCCGCATTACAGTTCTTGGTGTTCATATTAAGCAAATGTCTCGGGCTCGATCATGATGTTATCTTACTCGGACTTCGGACTTCAGAGAGACTTGTTGGTGCATTAAAAAGAATTTCAGCTTGTTGGATTGATATGCAATTATGCTGACTTATTGCTTGTGTGAAAACGATGCAGAATCCTGGCATGCTCCTTTTACCGATTGTGAGTTCATCGGAAACGACAGAGCCCTATAATACAATAAAGGGACAATGTGACCAAATCCATTTACGTGCATGCAGAAAACAAGAGCCTCATGGTGGTGGGTGAATATTTATCACGAATCGAAATACAAATGCCTCGCTACCGTATGCTATTCTCTACCACTAACAGCAGCCCAGCTCTTCAGGACTTGATAGTGCCTCCATTTTTGACAACCAGAGCGGAAAAGTTGGGGTTTAAACCCTGAGAGAAATCATGGTTCCAGTAATTAAAAACGTCATGCATTCCGAAGCTGGAAGTGTTCGACGAAGGGCTCGTGGGTTTAGCTGCCGCGTATGCAAAGGCGAACCGGTTCGAGCCCGTTGGATTGAGTCTCACAGCACCGTTTGCGCCAGTGAACGATGTGCATCCAGTGCATTTCGCAGTGAGCTGCCAATGCGTGCTGTTAACCCGGTTCCCAGTGGTGAGTTGTTGGTATGTGGCACCGCTGTACGCTGTCGGCATTACGTGGCTACTGCAAAGCGCGTCAGTCTTCTTCAAAGCAGCTAACAGTATGAGATGTCTTACGCTGCATAGCGAGAAGAGATAACAGGCTTCTGGCCGTTTGCCCATCCCACTGTCAGAGGGTTCTTGGGCATGGAGCCACCCCACGCAAGTCCACTCCAGCCCACTTGGCTAGGCGCAACAATTTGAACAACGACATCATACGCCGCGCCAGCAGCAACATCACTGGGTACGGCAACACGATACACAATGTTGGCTGATAACGAGTATGCTGCCTTAAACTCGGAGAAGGTAAATCCAGTCTCTGGGTCGTAGTATGAGATGGCAGAGTCCCTGGGAAGAATGTCCTGGACTGGGCTGCCGAGTGCTAGAGTGTGTGTCAATGATAAGTTTCTCCAAGAATGGATCATCTACTAACCAGAACCAAGTAGAGATGCAGCCCAGACGAGTCCAAATGTGCAACGCATCTTGAGTGTGGTACCCCTCAATGAAAGCTGGACCGGAAAGGGTAATATCGGGGACGTGGAAAGGGCGTGCGTAGATCACGGCTTGGGGGCAGATGAGAAGCAAATTGTGTCACTGTCGAATTTCTGGAGCGGCACCATAAACTTATTAGTACCGCTGAGGCTGCCAAGGAACTATCTGTCATTATCCTGACCATTCCGGGTCGGCAGGAGAGTAGGCGGCGATATACAACCAGATGTGCACGATATACTACAACAGCTTCCAGGTCGTGTCCAGGGTCTCGCGTGACTAGATCCAGTCCAACCCGGGTCGGAAGGAGGGTAGGTGGCGACACAGGAATAAAAGTGTACCACCCACTAAAACGAGACCTTTGATTGCACACGAAGGCGTTTTGCTCACCATTTTCATGGGCTATTCAGAAATCGGGCACGCCTCCGTGGCGAGATATCCTTTTCTGGAAGCGCAGCGCCGAAGACATAATAGTGAATTGGTGTGCTGTGAGAGGTTAGCCTATTTACCCGCAGAGTGTGGGGAGTATAGAATAGATGGAGCAATATTTGGAGGTGGGAACAATAGCCGGGAAGATTGCCACCTCCCTGGCTAGCAACGAGAAGAACATGAAAATTGTAAAGATCCTGGCTCCAACTTACAGAGAAAGCGGATGTGAGAGGACATGTAATTTGAGTTGGTGTTAAGCGACTGCTAGCGTACCATACATTTGGATGTGCCTCTTAGGGATATCACGAAGGCGTTGACGTTCCCGGGCGATTTGATATCCTTGTCCTTTCTTTATTAGCCGGCACGCTATTTATGGGGCTCAAGTTGGCTTCGAGAAGGATTGCCCCCGGACTTCAGTCTTCTTTTCTGATACCGTATAGTATTGTGGGGATTCGAGGCTGACCAATATTCATCTTCCAGCTTGTCCCCACATGAATGGGTGTGGGGCTAGCAAGTTTCGATCTTGAGATTTGGATGTTGTGAAGCTATGCATCATGCATTGTGGCAGAGTAACACCAAGAATCTTGGATCAAACCTAACGACTGTCGAGATTGGGTCCTGAAGTGACCGGAAGATGTGCCCGTCAAGTTTGCCTCAAGGATTACTTAGGTCCACTTGTTAGATCGCACGACCCGTGGAAGTGGACAACAGTGGTGGGACATGGACAGCTGATCAACATATCTCAGAAAGCCTCCGAGACTTCCTTGGCCTGAGAGTAACTTGTCCACGCGAGAGTCAGAATGCGAGCATGTTCAACTGTATGGGGCTAGAAACAAAATCACATGCCCCTGAATGCCAAATCTAGCCACGGTACGGTGAATATCTAGACGCGTGGACCCATGCGGGGCTCCCACAAGTTAGGTTATAGCGCGTGGCAATTTACAAGCTCACTTTTCGTGATCCTTTGCGAGAGGCTGCCCACCGCCCTCCATGGTATTTGAATATGCGCGAAACCCGAAAAGAACTGAAGTAGCACGTGAGGGTGAAGCCATAACTTTTCCACCACTCTACTAAATTTAGATATACCAGGCGCAAGCGAACAAACGCACTTTCTTCTTGAAAAAAAGTTGAGGGTGAAAACAGACCAGGCAGCGATTACGAAAAGAGTGGAATGGAGATTGAGCACTGATACCAAACATGCAAGCAAAGGTGCAACGAAGAGCGCAATATCAACAGGGCCAGCAGATGCAAAAGGTAGCTTGTGTAGCGGTCTTGTACTACGGCAAGGTAGCACAAGAAGCGGGACCGTAATTCAATTACCCAACTCCTTGGAACCAGCGTTGCATGCCAAATAGTGAAAAGAATGATTGGTTCCCATGGTGAAGACCACTCTGATCAGGACTGTCCGAGGCTTGGTGGGCTCCTAAGGGCCGTACTACTTACTGCATCTGTTAGCCCATATAACGAACTGGATCATATGTGTCTGAGGGTCTACAGGATTCAGGATTCGTGAATGGAGGGCTGTATATCGTCAATCCAATTTAATATGGTTCTGGACTATCCGCATTAGTAACCTTGTTCTCAAAGAATTAGGAATGTCTTCACATGCCAACCTCAAGGATCGGTTTGGTTCGGCTTTGCCCTACAATGCACGTTAGTCACTTGACGTTTGAATACACAGATCCCTACCTCCATACGAACACATATCCACAAATCTAGTACCACATCTTAGCACACACTCTATCTGCTTAGCTTCTTATCGGAGTGGAGTCATTTGCTCGCAATTAGTTCAATTGCATCTGGAAATCCGATATTCTGCATATTGATCAACAGTCTTTGCCCTACGAGGCATTAATGCACCCAAACGAGAAAGTGTGTGTATCGACTCTTTTCATACGTCAGCCTAACGTTAAGTTCTGATTAGTAACCCTCAAAATCCCAGACCTCTTCCACCCTTACTTATCTACTTCTCCAACCCATCATAAACCGCCTTCTCCGCCGCCATCCACGTCCCAAACACCTTCGGGTCCCCAAATGGCAGCACCTGACTCGCAATGACCCCCGCAACGCCCTTCTCTCTATCCACCCAGTAGAACAAATTCGGTAAGCCCGCCCACCAACCCGTGCTCGCACCGCGGCCAGTTCCGCCGGGAGATAGAGTGAGGAAGAAGCTGAGCCCCCAGCCTTGAGGTGGATTGCCTTCTTGAGGGTACATTTCTTCGCTGTGGTTGGCGATTGCTGGATTTGCGGGCGGCGGACTAGTAATATTGTTAGTGGAATGTATTATCAAGGGAGGAGAGGCGTGGGAAGGATCATCCTTACCCTCCTCTAGCAAAGTTAGGCTGATTTGGGATCTGATTTTGGAACATCATTTCCACAGTCTCAGGGGACAGGATCTTGGCACCTGTGGTGGGTGATGTGCCGTCGTTGAGAAGTGCGCCCAGGATTTCTACGCTCTACTTAGTACCACTCCCGAAAACTCGCACCTAGGTCTGAGCCACTTACTAACGTATTCCGTCGGCTTCGAATACAGGCCGTGGCCCCCAGCTTGCAAGATCTTGTCCTGCTCTTCCTTCGTTTCTGCTTTCAAGGGTGACGGATACACAGGATCAGACTCGCTAAGGTTGCCCTCGGTATCTCTCTGGTGATTCTTTGCGAAATTGCTCTTCATTGCGGGGGTGGGAAACATGGCGGTTTCGTTCACGCCGAGCGGCTTGAAGATGTGCTCTTGGAAGTACTCGCCTAACTTGGTCCCTGTGACTCGCTCGAAGACGATTCCAGCCCAATCGACATTGATCTACGATTTGTTAGAGAGGAAAAGTAAGAGGCTGGGAGAATGCGTACACCGTATTCCCACATGGAACCTGGCTGGTTCACCATCGGGGCATCAATGATAGCCTGAGGGTCTCCGGTAAACTCATTAACCCGCACCCTCGGATCCAAAAAGCTATACCCAAACCCGGCGGTATGAGTCAACAACATCCTCATCGTAACACTCTTCTCCTGGTCCGCCGGCGTCACCCCATCCGCGTACACTTTCTTCTGTCCCAGCTCTGGCGCCACCTTCTTTATAAACTCCGCATCGTCCAACGGGATTTTGCCTTGCTCGACGAGCTGCAGGACTGCGATAGTAGTCACGATTTTCGTCATTGAAGCAACCCAGTAAGTGGTATTGAGATCAACTTTCTCCTTCGAGTCAATGCCATTGGTGCCCGCGGCGTGCTCGACGAGCGTCTTGCCAGATTTATCGATCGCGACAAAGACAAGGCCGGGAGCGCCAGACTTGCCTTCCGAGGTTGCATTATCGAGGATCGACTGAACGTTCTTGACACCTTCTGCGGAAAGAGGCATATTGAGGGATAATTTGTATGTTTCACGGTCTTCGAATCGGGGAGGAGGGAAGGATGGAATTTCACAACTAGAGGGAGCAGGATGAGGAAGGAAGAAGGGGAGTACTTGTAGGGGCGGAACAGCGCAGCTTAAGCCTTGGGCCAGGCCCACAGTACCAGGGTCAAGTTAACCAAAGCAGGGCATTGAAGCGACATATAGGTCAAATTCAGGCCCTGTACTAGTGGAGGGCGGCACAGGCTTACGTTGGGATGACCCTACTGTAGAATCTTTGGCCGGCTGAAACACTCTTGCCTATAAAAGTTGGGCTCTTATCCAACAATCCAATTGCGTCTTATGAAGAGACTCAAGGAGCTGTCAGCATGTACATGCGTATATCCGTCAGTTGCTTGATCTTACGTGCCAAGACACAGACCCTCCACTGTTGGGTTGGAGAGTCTCTTTTCTCGACTCGGCAGCTCCACCAGCCACGACCACCCAATAAAGTCGTGAAGGCTGAACGTGGAGGCCAATAGTGGCCAATTTTTAGATTGGTTAAGTACTATTACACTTTCACTTCCTATGATGAAATTCACGGTTGGTCAAGCTCCAGTTCCTACCCCGCAGCGGGGCTCGGGACGTCAAACGTGAGGACAAACCGAACATGGGGAACGATCTACCGGTACATCGCCAAGAGCACACAGCCACAGCCTTAGGTGATCGAGTTACGGCACTGCTACACCACTTGCCTAGTTAGGATGGCTGTCTTCCTTGCCCTGCAGCAGACTCGGCTCGATTTCGCCATGCGTCTTCTCTCGATTATGTGGCATGTCACCGAGTACCTGACAGTACTTGGGTGCTTGGATGCATACTAAACATACTTCAGCATGCTTAGACTCATCTTTTCCGCAACGCTGAAATCCCGCTTTTGAGCTCTTTGATGGCGGCCATCACCAGAGGTACAGCTACCGGGCCTAGCAGCGGCAAATACACGGCAACTTTGTGCTCGTCAGGGAAGTACACTTGGCCGACCATAGATCGTTCGAAGAAGGCCTTTTCTGCCTCGGCTTCTGCGATTCTTGCATGTTCGAGAGCGCCCTGAAAGCGACCCTCTCGTAGATGATCACATGCTTCTTGAAGATGGGCCGTAGTGAGATCCACAGATTTGGCGACTGTGTCTGGAATTGGGATGGATGGGAGGGCTCTGGTGAGTCGAGCCAGGGCCCCCAAGGTTGAGGACGCCGAGAAGAGAAGAGACGCCGCACGAACTCTTTTCAAAGTGGAGAGTCGAAGGGGAAGTGACGCAGGCGTTTGTGGTAGTCCGAGGAGAGACATGAGCTGATCTGAGAAAGTGTGCATGGCAGGTGCAAGTGCATCTTTGGTCAAGACGGTTGGTATGCTCGCATTCTTCCCCTGCATCGACGATGGGTTCAAAATAACAACACCGCCCCATTGAGGAACCAACCAGCTATTTGCACCACTTTCCTTCACCAGCAGTGGAGACTGGCTTTCGTCTGGGACGTAGAGAACAAAGTTAACGGTTGGGCCAATGCCAATACTTGGGCTCAGTGGCCACTCGGCGGCGTTGATGAAACCACTAAGGTCTTCCTTTCGAAGAGTCCAAGCTTTGAGGGTCTCGTCGTACTCGGGTGCCCGAACCGAGGGGGAGAAACCTGCGTAGAGCTGTACCTGGGAGTCCACAGTGAAGTCGCTAATGGAAGCGAACGACTCTAACAATGGAGACAAGTATTGCCTAAGAGCAGACTCGATGTCCCACGCGGAAGCTACAGACGAGGAGCTGAAGAGAGAAAAGGTCAAATGATAGGTCGGTGCGTACTTGAAGGCTCTCGTTGATTGCCGCTCGAGCTCCGCAGCCGTTTCTGGAGATAACGCCTGCATCTTGGCGGTGTGTATACCCGAGGTGGTGAGAAGGTACGCCAGCTGAGCCTGTTCTTCAGCAAAGATCTTGTGCAGCTCGTGCGCAATGAATGTCGCAAGAGGTGAGCCGGTCGATGATGGGGGTGGGATCTGGTTCTGTGCGTAGTAAACGTCCAGAGTCGGAGAGAACGGCTGCAAGTGCGAGCGAGGGGTTGTCCCAGTCTCCACGGGTATAAGCCTAATCGAAAGGGCAGTGTCCTCATCGCTTATGCTTTGCCTTGGTCCTTCATCGCGCACCACTTCCTGGGAGGCATTGGCTGAAGCCGGCAGATCGGAGATATCGGAGAGCATGAGGCGCAAGTGGTGTGCGGAGAACTCGTTGAGATCATCGATGGCGTGTTGGGTCATGTGTATGAGGTGCTGAGCGTCTTGGAGCGGCATTGGAGCTTCGACAGCGATGCGTAGAGGGAAGACTGGTTTACATATCTAGGCGTCTGTGTCAGCAGTTGTTGAACAATTCGCAGACAAGAATACAACCTTTCCATCAGCCCAATCTGTCATATACGGCAAGGGCAGATCGGCGCGATAGATGGCCGTCGTCTTCCACCATACTGGGAGTCCGAGCAAGACCACGACAGCCCAGAAGGAGAGGATCACATAGCGTCGCAGCCAGAGGCTCTCTGAAGTCTCTGGCGGGGGCTGGGTTGGTAGTTTGACCGCGTCAAGGGGTTTAGAAGACGATTTGGGAGTCTCTAGGGCCGTTCTTGGTGCTGGAGACGCGTCGGCGCGCGCAGGTGCGGACATCTTGCGGTGATGTTGGCGTAGTCGTTCGAGATGTTTGAAGGTCGGCGGTCTTGGCAACCTAAGCAGCAAACATGCCACACTATGTTTCATAAATATCCCGTATTGAGACCAACGAGGTACTTTTGGAACTTACAAATCACGCACGGCATTAATCAACATGCTTTCAATCGATAGCCAAAACCTAAGGAGAAACACAACACTTATCCAACCATAACAAATACCATGAAAGTAGGCGGGACCAAAACGTAATATGAACAGTGAAAAGACAATCCATTAATCCGATCTTTTCGATCATCCCATCATAAAACCCGCCTAGATTCTAAAACCATAAACCCATGAATATACGCATAAACTGCGGTATTACGCCGTACACCCTTCACCTCCCAAACTCCACGAAGGTAGCCGCCAGGAGAGCAACATCTTCGGATATGCTCCAACAATCCAACGTTAGCCCTGAATGACACGACCAACACATCAAAGTGTCTTCTCCCCACCATCTGAGCTTCACTCAAGAACTTCCATGACTCCGCAACTTCCTGCCTGCCCCAACCCCTGGCCCTATGCTAGCACTGAAATTTGTGATAGTTAGATTTTCCCGGTCCCCCAGTCCATGACTAGCACCGACCGTCTTCCTAGCCATCTTTTTCATCAGCAAGTTAGATCTATCCTTTCCTCCGCGGTTCTGCTTTTTATAAGGAGGCGCCGCGTCATCTGTTGCGTCAGATGGGGAGACAAGAGGCGGAGACAAGAGGGTTAGCGGGTCCTGCGAGAGGATGTTAATGTCCAGCTCGCGGAGAGATGAGCCTTGCATTATGCTTGACTCAGCATTTACGCTGATGGAGCGGGAGAAGTTTGGTTGGCTGTGTATGGGTGCAAACAAATCTTCTGCTATAGAAGGGGCAGTATTCGTGTTGTCGTTGAAGATAATGCCTTTGGACGGGCTGCGTGTCGCATCTGAGGCACACTGTTCGCGCATGCGAGATACGATGATCTCGTGGGCTTCCGTACGAGGCAAGTTGGTAGGTATCGGGTATGTGACCCGTTGAGGTGTCTCGCCAGTGGGGTCGTATTCGACGAGATTCTGCTTCCCAATGGCCTCTCGCAGCTCATGGAGAGGTGCTCGGATTGTGGCGTCCTCGGAGAGCACTGGAAGCGCATCTCTAAGTGCTGCTGTTTGGGTAGACATGTCAGATTCGACCGACTGTACGCGAGAGAAGGAGGTAGAAAGGTAATCGCCGATGCTCGAATACGATGACTGAACAGTCGATGAGAGCGCGTGCAAAGACGATGTATGAGCGGCATGGTGGGCGTTGTTTTGAGCGCGAACGCGTGACACAATATCATCTAGGGATTGAAGCTGTGTGTCCATATGCGCCATTTGAGTTTCCACAATCTTGACAGTGCTTGCATGTACTGAGGTAGTAGTATCCTTAATGGAGGTGGAGTGTTGCGTTGCAGCCTGTGGAATCATTGATTAGCATATACTTTACGCTGAGTGAACTGTCGAGGAGGCTTACTGCAAAGTCTGATTTGAGCCTTGACTTGACTCCTTCCCTAGATTTGGAAACCCCAGCAACAATATCCTTGGAACGAGCTGCCCACGAATCCATGCCTTCATTATATGTGACTTGCTTGATATTGTGCGCTGCCGTTGCAACGCTAATCTCCTCGCTGACACTCGACACCTGGTTCCCCAGTCTCTTCTCCTGGGTCTCAGCATTTGCATTGATAAGTGCAGTAACTTGACTCAAGAGATGTAAACGTTCTTCGGCCGATTTCTGCTTCTCCTCGTCCATAACTTGGGCAAGCCGAACTTGGGATATCTTGTTGGCTTCCACAAGCGACGCATTTGCTTCGAGAATGTGTCGACGAAGTCGATCATTCTCAGCTTGTTGTTCATTTAAATTTTTGACAAGCTCAGCAAAGGTGTTCTGGAACTCTTTGCCAAGAGCAGCATACGATGAATGAAGCTTCCTTCATTAGCGAAATCTCACAGATAGGATTGCAGAGTTCTGGTCATACCTGTGTGTGGAAAGAATCTAGCTCTGTGATGATGTTGGCAGATATCTTCTCTGCAGCGGCGGACAGTTCGTTAAGTCCTGCACCAACCTCCTGCTTTACACCTTCTCTCAATGTCTTTATTTCTTCCAGAACTTCATTCATGTCATCGCGAGCTTTAACAGTCTGATTGTTGACATCTTGTTCGGAGCTCTCGAATGCCTTTATCTTCTCTTGCAAAAACGCTTGAGATGTACCGAGCTTCTCCAGCTCATCCTTGACGAAGGCCTGCATCCTGTCCGAGAGACTGTCCATCATTTGCTCCTGTTGCGTCTGGAATTGCGCTATCCGATCTTCGACAAGAAGAGTTGTGTCCACCACATGATGTTGCGAGGAAGCCCAGTTCTGTCGGTTTTGAGATTGAAGCTCGGATTTCCGGCGAATTTTGGATCGCAAGCCGTCAATGTCTGACGTAGTCTTTCCAAGGGTGGAGATCATGTCGTATCCAATGCCAGCAAGGTCACCCTCAGTCTTCTCATGGGCTTTCCGGATTGTTGTCTCTTCCGCCAGGTTCTGTCGAGTGTGCTCCAAAACAACCTCAGTCTTCTCAAGAATGCCTTTAGTACCCTCTAATGTGAGTCTCGTCTGCTCGTTATCTTTTTTGAGGGCTTGGAAATTGGTGGTCAGTGAGAACAGTTCTTCCAGCTTGTTGCGAAGATTGATTTCCATAGTCTCAATCTTGTCACGCTGCTCCTCACTCAGTATCCTACGTGACTCGCTGACAGTGCTCATCTCATCGTAGCTTTCCTGGCTTAGGTACACGCCGTTGCGCTGGCGCGTTGCGATGAGCTCGCTCTTCAGTTTCTCAATTTCTACCGTGAACTCCCTGAGTAAAGTCTTCTTGGATAGTAGCGGGTTTACCTGTGGCTTATTGCGGATATTCTTGGCTCGGAAAGCATAGTCCAAGGTGGATATGGTTTCCTCCAGATTGCTCTTTGCTGGCGATACCGTCGCTATAATGCATGTCTTCGTCCGGCCACCTAATGAGTCTTGTAACAGACGCGTCAGTTTCGACTCTCGGTAGGGAATATGTGGGCCGCGTTCCACGAGCGCATTGATAACTCGACCCAGGGTCAGCAGACTCTTGTTGATCAGGCCAGCTTCAGCGGCACGCTTGTTCTCAGCTCCACTTCGCTGGATATTTTCGCTTCCAGCGAGATCGACAAGGTTGAGCTTTCCCGCGCTCATATATTCGATTCCGTCTTCGGAAGCGCGCTTCATGTAAACAGTAATGGTGAAGACGGTGTGACTTCGAGAGCTGAGGTCGTTGCACTTGGTTGCGGCAACCTGGCGTTTGTGGCTGCCGTCGCTGAGCAGCTGGATACCTTGAGTAGCACTCTTGAGATGGCATTCCTCCATTCCTTGGACCAAGGTGGAGCTGTGACTCTTTTTATTATTGTTGTTGTCGTCAAAAATCTTCAGCTTGACATTGTCGTCTGTCGATAGCAGGTCCCGCAATTCCTCGTTGTACAGCTCAATGAATGAGCACTTGACCGAGCTTTCCGTTTCTTCGAGCTCGAGCTTGTTGAAAAGAGAGTAGAGCACACGTGGAATGATTCCGGCATTGTCTGGGAGGGGTAGGATGTCGGAGATGTCGCCGGACATGGTGTAGGTTTTGCCGGTGCCGGTTTGGCCGTAGGCAAAGATGGTGCAATTGAAGCCTCCCAGGACCTTTGCAAAAAACTGTTAGACGCATTCAGACATGTCTCTTTTTCGGCTCGTACCTCATCCAGGATTGGCATGACAACTTCATCGAAAACCATGGTCTGGTCGGCCGCCGGAGAGAAGACCTTGTCAAACTGATAGGTCTTGTTGCTCAGCGCGGTCGGACCCATGGAAAGATCGACCGTGTTTCCTTTGATGCCATCGGTAGAGACCACGACGCCGCTGTTTTCTCGCACTTCGCGGTCATTGCGGCCGCGACACCGGACGACGACGTTGATGTTTGTCTCTTCCCCATCGTGCTCGAAATCCCGTTCTTTTCGCTTATTGCTCGTATGTGGAGACGACCGCACACGTGAAGATGCGACTGAATTTGCCGGCGATACACGGCCGCTGAGCGCAGGCGTAGCGGATCGACCGCGCGTGGTGCTGAGCGGCCGTCGCATAGACGGTGGGCGCATGGAATTGGCTCTCTTGACAGGCGGCGCCCCTGGCCGAGGAACACCAGACATGTCGAGAGGGATGTGTGGGTATGTTGGAGAGAGAAGCGGGTGTGATATCAATGCCTTTGCTGTGTCGAGGAAATCTGATGTTGACTGTAAACAATGCATGCGCGCCAAGACCAGTATCCTGGTCAGGTCGGTCCAAGCGCCCTGCGGTGCCATTCCGCATCGTTGAGCTGGGAGCTGCGCCCGCGCCCAACGTTGCCTTTCTGTCGATTCACTGGCGCCCTTGATGTTCTTTGCTATGACTTGGTCTTTTGTTTCGATACCCTGGTTTAGAATTTTCTCGTAGCTTCCTTCCTTTCAACGTGTTGACCCTCGAAGGACCTCCATAGTAGACCTCAACCACTCTCGCACCCCGCCAGCTACCCCTCCATTCCCCCATACCCAGCCCAAAGCACACATTAAACAGTACTTCCACGCCAGAAGATCCGCATACCATCTCCGTGACTAGAGCTGCTTGCCTGAGACGAGACCCTGGTCCTCTGGGTGCCTGTCTCACTGCTGGTCCCGTGAACAAAGCACGCGTGTAGCTTGCCTAGGCAGTTCTCGATAGCTAGGTGCGTGGGCCCGCACTCGAGCTCCCAAGGCCATTTCCAAAGACTGCATCCTCTACAAATCTCACGCGATGGAAGATGCTACAGTGCAGGTAGTGCCGGGGCGCTCGGTGGGCTTTATGAGTATGCGCGGACCCGAACCCCTCAAGACAAGAGCATCAGTCTGACTTCAACGTAGCGCTGGGCTGCTCCCTGCACGAAATCTTGACAACCATCAAAGCAGAGGTCAAAGTCTTTCCGAGATTCCAGCTCTACCATGACGATACGCGCCCTATTCTTTCTCCCATCCAGCTCGTCCTCCCAGACAACGGTCTTCGGCTCCAGTTTGACGGGCCCGACCAACGGTTGCGGCTGATAGAGGTTCTTGACTTCTCCAAGGCAAAGCTGGTGTACAAAGATGTTGAGGTGTTCAAGCCGATAGAAGGACACGGCGACATACCGCTGGGACCATCTGGCCCAAAGTTTAGGCACATATACGACAAATTGCTGGGACCCACCTATGGCGGTGAATATATACCACCAGACTCGGATCATGACGGTGCGAAAGGTATCTACAACCTCTCGTATCCTGGCATAGCGTTCAACTTCCCGGTACAACATTCTGCATATTCGCCAAAGAAGGACTTCATTTCTTTGCTCTCATCCTCAGCCACAGGTCCCGCAACATCGATGGCAGTGTTCAACGGCGACTCGTGGCAGAAGGCACGGGGCACGCTTTTCACAGCCACCCCACCTAACCCGAGAGCTGTTGCATTGTCAGGGAAGGGCAAGGAAGGCGGTCCAGATGAGATCGAGCTCGTTCGCGTACACGGCGAAGGCAGGGTAGAGCTCGTCAGACGGTCCAGCCCTCCGTTCTGGATCATCCTCAGCGAGACGACGCCTCAAGACTTGATCATGGAACTTGGCGCACCAGACTCTATTTACCGAAAGAACGACCATCGCCTGTCCATTCACAAGGATCGGAGGACGAGCGATGCGTCTGACAATTTCGCGGTCGGACTAGCCAACGACGACAACCTCGACTCAGACCATGGCTCGGCTATAGGTACCGATGACGAAGACGAATGGGAAGATGACGAGGAAGCAGCGACGGAAGCACGAGAGCGCGAAGTAGCCGCCGCCGAGCACTTCTACAACTACTATCATCACGGATTTGACATTCTCATATCCCAGCCAACACAGATATCACCGCCCTCACCAACACAAGAGCGACGAGAAACTGACCCGCATGAAGATGGAGAACTCAGCACACAGCCCCTGAATCATCTCACTGCCACGAAAATAATATTCCATGGCAACATCCCAGGGTCATACCAGTTCAACCGGCACCGGAGGAGCAGATGGTCTCTCGACCATGTACCATCCGAGCTCTACAAGGATTCTTTGAACTCAGAAATGCAGTTTGGGGATATCTCTGGGAGGCTCAAAGAAGTCTTCAAGTCATATTATGAGAGCGAAGAGGAAGAACGGTTGCAGCAACGAGGCATGGCTCTGAACAGAGGTTGGGGTGACAGCCCTGGGAGCAGCTGTGAGCTGCTTGGAGGCTGGGAAGATGGCACTGGGAAGAAGAGTAGGTTTGCAAATGCTGGGTCAGGCATGGTTGAGGGCGATGGCAGTGTCGGGCACGTGGAGCTGTTCGGCTTTCCAGGAATGATCTTCGAGGTGCTCAAGAATGGGGCTGTAAGTGCTTTGACAGTGTACTAAGATACGGGGCGTTCGGGTTCACGCCGATCTCAGGTTATGGTCTCCATTATCATCCATGGATGTGTGGGTGAGTCGTACTTATGGAAATGTGACTCATATAACGCTACTTGACGACACGCATATTCACGTCACACTATGACATATAATATTCGAAGACGATATTCTTCATCCGTTCTTAGTTTGAACAATATTTGAACATTTCACAAGTGCTCCTTGACAGCTGCGATTCTTGGCGTGGTGTTGCTGTTCCGAGACGTCTCCGAAATACAGCCGAACAAATCCGAAGCTCAGAAAATGTCTCTCTCAGCGAACAACGACGCCCAGCCCGCCCACGATGCTACCATGCTAATACCGACGCGAGCTCTACGTGCATCATGGTCGTCCACACTCCGTCTCCCAAAATCAAGCTTTCCAGCCCGCCCTCTACCCGCCTCGAACGCCGAATACCTCCGTCGCTGCACCGATGAGCTCTATGCATGGCAGCAGACCTCGCGCGCAGGCCCCAAAACCAATGGCAAAACACCTGAAACATTTACCCTACACGATGGCCCGCCATACGCAAATGGCCCCTTACACATTGGCCATGCACTGAACAAGATCACGAAGGACATCATCTGCCGATACCAGGTCGGCCAGGGCAAGAGAGTGAGCTACATCCCAGGTTGGGATTGCCACGGGCTACCTATTGAGATCAAGGCACTTCAATTACAGAAGAAGGATGCACATACGGACCCCGTCAGCGTGCGAGCGGCTGCAAGAGAATTGGCGACGAGGACTGTCGAGGAGCAGAAGCGAGGATTCAAGGAGTGGGCGGTCATGGGCGACTGGGACAATGCGTATAAGACGATGGACAGGGAGTTCGAGATTAGACAGCTGGAGGTCTTCAAGCAGTTGTTCGAAAAGGGATTGATCTACCGGCAGTTCAAGCCTGTGTACTGGTCTCCATCGTCTCGAACTGCTCTCGCCGAAGCCGAGCTTGAATACGATGAAAATCACAGATCTCTAGCCGCCTTTGTTCGGTTCCCGGTATCTGTATCAGACACCCTCAAAAAGGGTGCGCTCTCTGCAGTCCCAGGACCCTTGAATGTCGTCATCTGGACCACTACGCCTTGGACATTACCCGCCAATAAGGCCATTGCCGTGCACAAAGATATGGTATACTCAGTCTTGCGGGATTCACAGGATGAGTTTACCATTGTAGCCGCTTCTCGGGTGGAAGATTACCAGAAGATTCTGGGGCGTGAGCTTACCATTATTCTTTCTGGGCTGCATGGATCAGACATCGCTGGAAATTTGAAGTACGAAAACCCTTTTCAGAAGGCAAATGGGCTCCAGCCGGTCATCCACGCGGATTTCGTCACTGACTCATCTGGAACCGGGCTCGTCCATCTAGCACCTGGACACGGGATGGACGATTACCACGTCTGCAGCGCTTTGGATATCCCGGCTTTTGCCCCTATAGATGATGATGGCTCATTCACAGAGGAAGCCTTCCCAGGACAGCCGGAAATTCTTAAAGGCTTGCTAGTATCAGATGCAAAGAAGTCAGGCACTAACGCAGTGGTAAAGTATCTCGAGAAGCATGACTTCCTTCGCGGAAAGCAGGACTATCGCCACAAGTATCCCATCGACTGGAGGACAAAGGAGCCTGTGATTGTAAGGGCAACGGAGCAATGGTTTGCGAACGTCGATGGGATCAAAGAGGGGGCCATGAAGGCCATCGAGGGCGTCAAATTCGTTCCCGATGGTGGTCGTCCCCGATTGGAGAGCTTCATCCAAGGTCGTAGTCAATGGTGCATCTCGCGCCAACGCGCTTGGGGTGTGCCTATTCCAGCTTTGTATAGGATAGATGAGGGGAAACACGAGGCAACAATGAACTCTGAAAGCATTCAGAACATTATAGACGTTGTAAAGAAACGCGGCATCGACGCGTGGTGGACAGACTCCCAGGGCGAACCCGTCTGGAAGCCTCAGAACCTCACTGGCTCCTATGTTCGAGGGAGAGATACCATGGATGTGTGGTTTGACAGTGGAACTAGCTGGACACTCCTCCCTCCTAAAAACGATCAGCCAGTTGCCGATGTTTACCTCGAAGGCACTGACCAACATCGTGGCTGGTTCCAGTCGTCGCTCCTCACCCATGTCGCTACCCAGACAGCGGACCTGAGCGACGTCAAAGCACCATACAAGACACTCATCACGCATGGCTTCACCTTAGATTCCGAGGGGCGAAAAATGAGCAAAAGTATCGGAAACGTCATCTCACCCTCTCAGATCATGTCTGGCGAGCTCTTACCACCAATCAAGCGCAAGAAGCAGAAGGGTGTGAAGCAAGAGCAGCAGAAAGATGGCGTTCTTACTTACGATGCCATGGGTTCCGACGCGCTTAGACTCTGGGTCGCCAGTAGCGACTACACGCGCGATGTCACCATTGGCCAGCCTGTCCTTTTGTCAGTGAACCAGGCTTTGCACAAGTATCGGGTGACTTTCAAGTGGCTTCTTGGCATCTTCTCATTACCTAGCTGTCCCCCGAGCTTCACCTCGTTCAACAAAGTTCGCACTGAACTTCTCAAGGACAATCTACCCCACGATATACTCTTAACTGACATACTCGCAATCCACCGCCTTGCGCAAGTAAGCAAAGAAGTCCACGATTACTACGCTAAATACGAGTTCTTCAAGGGCGTAAACGCCATCAACAAATACATCTCCAATGACCTCTCCGCCTTCTACTTCGAAACGCTCAAAGACCGTGTCTACACTGGCTTGAAAGCAGACTGTCAACATCTGCAGAATGTTCTAGGTGTCATCTTCTACGAGCTGATGCAAATGCTGGCCCCAATCTGCCCTCTTCTAGTCGAAGAAGTCTGGGACTTTGTCCCAGAGGAAATAAAAAAGGGGTCGGTTCACCCGGGGCGCGCTCCATGGACCCCTTTCCAGGCCCCAGAAGAGCAGCCCAAGACATTTGAGCCGAACGATTCGCTTGTCTACATCGACAAGCTCGCCGAAGAGTCACCGGCTCTTCTAGATGCGTACCTAATTTATATCGAAAAACTCGGCTCCACCATCAAAGCCGCCCAAGAGCGTCTTCGTTCCATCAAAAAGATCGGCTCATCCCTCGAGTGCGATGTCCTCGTAGGCTTACCTGACAATTACCTTGCAGGTCTCGAACAATTCGTGCAAGGGCGCGGAGGCATGGCAAGTGCACAGAAACGCGCGGAAGAGCTCGCGGGGCTGTTTGTCGTAAGCGGGTTTGAATTTAACGATATTGAGGAGGCGCGACGATGTGCTGAAAAGGCTGGGACGGATGGCGCGCTGGAGGAATATGAGATTCCGGGTGCAGGGAAGGGCGTAGTGTTTGTATGTAAGGCCGGGTACGACAAGTGTCCGAGGTGTTGGCGATTTGTGGTCCAGGTAAAGGAGGAGGAGAAAGGACAGAGGTTGTGTGGGAGATGCGAGAAGGTCGTTAAACAGGAGGGGCTGTAAAATACAGTAGTATTGGGAAAGCGGACATGTATGTATATGTACTTGTAAATATATAGCTATTAAATGGGACAAAGTGACCACACCCGTATAACGCTGTGCGCGACTGTCGACTTTTACGATAATACGCTCGTCCTTTTGACGCATATCAGTACTAATTTCTTAGTTGCCTTTTGATGATATAGATACGCGTCCTTGAATGCACGGGGGTTCCGGATGAGTTGATTCCGCCAGTCAGACTGTTTTTCACTGCGATATACCAGTCAAGCCCCATCCGATTTTCTCCCAACAATACACACCTGATCGAGTGTATGATAAACCCCGTTGTCAATCTCCTTCATCGCCTCCTCCTTCAGCCTCTCGATCCTCTGGTTCGTCCATCCACTGCCCTCAACCGCCACCAACTCCTCCAAACATCCCAGGAAGCAAACCATGATATTCCGGGTCCCCTTATCCCTTGCATTCGCCTCCAGATCCTGCAATCTGTCCGACGAAAAGACGTCTTCGTGCACATCGACCAAGCCAAGTTCTCGGAACACGTCTTCCCTCCTCAGATTCTTCGGCTCTCGCATCATGAGGCCGATCACGGGGTCGACCTTGCGGCGAAATGGGTCCAGGCCGTCGTAGATCTCCTGGCACGCGGCGCGGGACGCGCCAGCCGCGGAATTGTAAAGCGCAAAATTACATGAATCAATCCACTGCAGCCAGCCGCCCGGCTTCAACAACGTCGTCAGGTTCGCGATGGAACGAGCCCATTCCGCCCGCGCGGCCACGCTGCTGGTGAAGCGGACGGCAACCACATCATAGGTCCCTACCTCTGAGGCTGGAAAGGGGAGGAACATGTCGTGGATTTTGAACGACACGTTTGACGGCCAGGTCTCCGGTGGAGGAAAAGCGGACGACGTGAGGTCAAAACCGGTGAATTGGCATGTTGACGGCAGGCTTTTGGCGACGTCGAGAAGCCAGGCCCCAGAACCGGCACCTATGTCTGCGATCTTGGCAGCGGGCGAGGTAATCGGGATGTTGGGGTGAATAAGAAACCCGAGCGTTTTAGTGGTGAAGACATGTTGCTCATCTAGTCTGTTTGACATGTGAGTTTGGAGGCTACGACAGCAGGGATTTGAACCTTGCCTTTCTGGTATTTCTTCTATGAGAGGATGGGAATCTCGATCCCGGTCATGTAGGTCTGTCATGGTGCGGAGAAATGTGTGTTTTCAGGCCGGGGTGTTCAGAAGCGATCAGCCTCAGCTGAGCTGGCACAACGGAAGCAGCTCAAAACGAGTTACACCTGCGTTATATCTATCGTAGGTGGCCTCCAGGCTGCGTGAACACGTCGACGCGAAAAGTGACAGATCCCAACAGTCAGAAACCGCAAGGTTCAGTACCGCAGTCGCCGCTGGCGGGTGTGGGGGATAATATAGATTCACCTAGCACATGCGGAACAACGTTTTCCCACCCCACAAATGAAGCGCTATCGTGATCAAAAATTGCTGTATAGCGGTAATTTTGTGGTGTATTAGGCTTTGATGTATGGAGAAAAGATGCGCTATCTATTTTTATTTTTATTTTTTTGAAGTTTGACAGAGCGGCCCAGGCTTGTTGTCACTGTCGAGGCGGCCGATGGCTCCTCCGCCAGCTCCTACTCCAGTACTTGATTAATTTTGATCGTTTTTGTGCGTGGAGGTTTGGAGGGCTTGCGATTGGCCTTTTGGAGTAGCTCATGTCATTTTGGAGCTGTTTCTCGACTTGCTTTGCCACCTTATTCTCCTCGCGTTGAGCTGCCTTGATGGCCTTGTGGGCGGCGGCAACCTCAGCGTCGCGCTGCTTCTCCTCGCGCTTCTGCTTAGCCGCTAGTTCACGTGGGAGGGACTCCAGCACATGGCTCCGCCATCATTTGGCGGTGCCGGTGGCAGCGATAGTGCCTTGCCCTCGTGCTTGCGCCCTCTTGTAGTTGCTTATTTTCGTGTTGGAGAAGCTGGTTCCTTACTGACATGACGTGTATCGTGTGGGTAAGCTTCTTAGCATGTTCGTCGAAAGTATCGGGCACTACTTGCTTCAAAAGACGCCAAATTTCTGTCCAATCTGATGCGCTGATCGCTGATTTTCCGCTGCCGCTTGAGCCGGGTCGTGAGCGAGTACTGCCTGTGGGTCGAACGGTACGAGCCTGGTGGCTTCGAAGGCCTTTCTGATGTTCTTTTCGGTGAATGAGAGCGCCTAGGCGGCGCTGAAGAGGCGGTAAAAATCGCGCTTCGCGATAGAGGTGAGGCCTTGAGTTTTTTCTATATAGTTAGCAAGCTGCTTCGAGTACGCCACTGCGAGTGGAGAGAACATCACTACATCCAGCGGCTGCAAGCTGTGGGTCGAATGAGGCGGAAAAACTGCGAGATGGATCTTGTTCTGATCGCAATACTTAATAAACTTCATCGAAACATGAGAGCCGTGGCTATCAAGGATGAGCAAGCGATAAGCTCGTCGAGCTTTCTGCTTCGTATCGCGATCAAACAATTGTTTAAGCCACGCAAAGCTGACATTATTGCTCGTCTAGCCATTTAGAGATGCGCTAAAGAAGACTGAGTGGTTTTCTAGTAGATCGAAATCCAGCAGCCAGGTATCCTAAAGTTGCCTAGAGGTTAACTTCTCCTACACGGTCCTCCTATGAATGAATGGCTAGCGCGAGCCACCGCACGGACAGAATTTGTATGGACAACTAAGGACTTGTATAGAAGACGCACGGATAGCGCTAGCCATTCATTCATGGAAGGGCCGTGTAAACCGCCTGTGGTAATCCTACCATGTGCAAGCTGGACCGTTCAATCTATCGCCATTTAAGCTCTTCTTGGACATACCGCTTTACGCTGAGATCAGCATGAACGACCCGGGCCGTCGTCCCTTCCCCAATTTCTATCGCCCTCTCGCTCCTAAGTTCACCCGCGTCCTTGAGCTTGAGGCCGGTGAGTTCTCGGACCCCATCGTCGGGCGGCTGGTGCCGCAGGCAATGGACGCGGAGCCGTATGAGGCCATATCGTACGTCTGGGGCAACCCGCGAAAGCGGCGCGACATCACCATAGACGGAACAACGCTCTCCGTGACAGAGAACCTGCACGGGGCGCTGACGGCCTTCCGACACCGATCAGTTGCTGGGAGCAGCGACGAGCCAGATGCGAGCACGGCACCGGCACGAAGACAACCAGTGCGGCGGCTGTGGGTCGACGCCGTGTGCATCAACCAGGAGGACTTGCAAGAGCGCATCTCGCAGGTCGAACTCATGTCGTTCATCTACGCCGGCGCGCGCCGTGTCCTTTCGTGGCTCGGCTGGGAAGAGGGCGAAGAGGGTCGCCGGCACATGCAGGACGCCATCCGCTTCATACACGCCTTCATGGAAGACCCAGAGGCCGGCCTCTGCGACGCGCGCGTCCTTCTCCTTCACCACGACTACCTGGCTGACCCCACCGAGGACCTCGCTCACTTATCCGAGAACGACCGGCGCCGGTTTGAGGAGCAAGCACGCAAGTGGGAGGCTGTCAAGTTCTTCTTCGAGATTGAGTACTTCCACCGCGCGTGGATTGTGCAGGAGGTTGGCCTCGCCCGTGAGGCTCTCTTGATCACGGCCCTGAAGCCCGCCGACGACGGTGCCAAAGCTGATGAGGGGAATTCCACTGGCCAGGGAGTTACTGCCGAGGACGAGGGCTGGGCCTTGGAGGTCGACATTATCGACTGGCTGCTGGTGGGCCGCTTCGTAACATTCTTGGACTACGGAGGTGCCTCGCTGGTAACGCATCTCGGCCTGGCGTCGTGGATCGCCCACCACATCCTGATGGTCTGGGCCACCAAGGAGGACGGCACGCCTGACTGCGACTTTCTGACTGGCATGCACTGGACGCGCATCTTGGGCGTTACCGACCCACGTGACCGCGCGTTTAGTCTGCTCGGCCACCCAATGGCCGTCCTCGACGGCGAGCTTGTAATCCACCCTGACTACACGCGTACGCGCGGGGTTATATACACGAGACTGGCCGTCAACTTCATCCGGAAGACGAATAATCTATACATAGTCAGCCTCGTCGACCACGAGGACGACCCGTCCTTAGAGCAGTTGGATTGGGACCCGCAGGAAGAAGCCAGAATGCCCAGCTGGGTGCCTGACTGGCATAGCATTAACCGGACCACGCCGGTCGACTACCCGATAGCCGCGGCCGCGACTGAGGACGACGAGATCAGCTTCGAGGGGGGAGTTGATTGCGAGGACGGGACATCGCTTCCACACCTCCTGGTGCGAGGCTGGGTGATCGACGAGATCTCGGCCGTGTCGCGCCGCATGGAAACGACAGACTTCCCCATCACGCACTTGGTGCGAGAACGGGCAAAGCAAAACCCCTTCTGGCTCGATCGCGTGTGGGAGCTGGTCTACCCTACCGAACAACAAGGCAGCGCGTTCGCGAGCCCAGCTGGCGACGCGCTGGCCGTGCTGGAATCACTGTCGTTGGCCCTCCCGCTCGGCACGCGGGGAAAGGATGATCCGGTCAGCAAGGCAGGGTTGAACCAGACGCTGGAGGAGCACCATTGTTCGTTTGCCGCCTACGTTCTTGAGTATCATGAGCTGCTTCGCGGCGCGTTATCTGAGGCTGGCGGTGTTAACGAAGACGATGACAACAGCTATTTGCCTGTTCGCTCGGTCTTCGACAGCATGCCGGCCGAGGCGCAGACTGAGCTGCGGCGGCGTGCAGAAGGCACTACCGCCGCCGGGTTCCTCGAGTGCATGATGTGGCCGTCCATGTGCCGTATTGTGTACCGTACGGCATCGGGCCTCGTGGGCATGGGCTCGCGCGTCACGCGGCTAGGTGACTTGGTTTGCCGCGTAAGGGGTTCGGCCGTCCTGATGACGTTACGGAGGATCGATAATTCCGGCGCCAGCGAGGTGACTGGGACGACAACCGAGACCGAAGCGGCTGTGTCGATTCGTTGCGCTCATATTGGACCCACTGTCATACCGGCTCATATGAAGCTGGGCGTCATCGACGGCGCTGAGTTTGGCGAAAAAGCTGCAAATTTTCAAATTATATAAGCCATCTTCGTTATACGAGCTGTGAGAGGAAAACGCATTGACGTCGCTTGGCTCCTATGGTTGCCGGGATAAGTTTTGTATATTGCCACCGATGCCAACCCTGGTGGTTTTAAATATAGATTTTTATAATACAGCCACTGATACGGTTATTTACACCTAGTACTTTGTGTGACCCCCATTAGCATCTATCACAGCCTGCATCCTTAGGGGCATACTGTCTATCAAATCGTCTAAAAGCTCTCGTGGAACCGCTTCCCACGCCTCCTTGACAGCAGTTCGTAGCCTGCCATATAGAAGATTAACATCTGCACCCCATTTGTCCTCAATATAATCCTTCATCTAGTACTAGAGAGTTTTAATAGGATTTAGATCGGGTGAGAAAGGTGTTTAGGAGATAGTTGTAATCCCTAGGTGATCAGGTTCCTCTAGCGTGAGATGTTTGTTGTGCCCTGGAGCGTTATCCTGCATAAAGAGAAGTTCTGGATGGCTTATAATAAGAGACTCCTCTATGAGAGGCAGTGTATGCTCACGAAAAGCCTCCCAAGTTATAGTGCCCTAGTCCTTCTCCTAGAATAGAGAATTTCCTTTTGCTGTAGAAGCTTCCCTAGAACATCTATCCACGCTTCTTGCGTATCTTAGTAAGAAGACAAGTAGGATCAAACTCTTCCCCCTCCTTGCGAGTTACCCATTGCTTCTAGTGTCTACTACCTTGAACCTCGCTCTCATCACTCCACAGTATTAAGCACTATTGCTCTCAGGTCCAATTAAGGTGTGTGTGGGCAAATTTAAAATGTTTTAGGCGATTAGTCTCTAATAGAGGTGGCTTCTAGCGCGCAACAGATTGTTTATATCCCTTCTTCCTTATAAAGGTTTGAACTTTATCCTCTGTAGCACCTAGGTGGCAATATACTATAGAGACCTCTAGGTAGCTCATCAACTGGCCTGTCTTAGAGCTGATAATAAACAGCTCAATCTCATCCATATCCTCCATTGAGAGATCAGGTGGGCGGCCCTTGCGCTTCTTAGGGGTTACTTTGGTTGAGGAAGCTGCGTACTGAGCTTGCCTCTAGGTAATATTTAAGGCAGTTTGGATATCTTAAGACTGATTCTGATACTTGCGAGGGTTTGAACCTGCAGGCGTTGATTGCGGGTGAGATGCGACGTACGAGGATGAGGCGAGATAGAGGCTCCATATTGTTTGCTGAGGAGGTAGGCAGGCGCAAAAGCCACATTTCCACGTAAGTATTTAAAAGGCCTATCCATTAGAAATTCTAGTGCCGCTGTGGCAAATATACAAAACTTATCCCGGCAACTACAGTAGATGTTTTTTTGTCAAGCGCCAGGTACTGAGTACGTTTTCTTACCAGAGGCAGTTTTGGGCTTCCTACACCAACTGTGCCAATTGGCTCCGATTGAGATCGTAGAGTAAGGCGTTTCCATCCAGCCAGCCGAAAAACCTGGGAACGCCGGCCCGAGCCTTATGATATCGACTTTGGTAAATCAAGAACCCCAATTTCAGGCTCTTGCCTCAGAGTCAGCGGCTGCCCGCTCATCAGGTCCATCTCAGTCAGCGTTTTACGCTTGGCTAGTTTGTTCCCGGCCTTCTGGCTGTTCACTGCTTCGGTTTGTTCCCAATCTGTAGTCATCTGCTGAATGGGATAATCCTCCCTCAGCGTCTCTCCGCTTAGTGGGTCTGCACCCAGTTTGTGGGGCGCCCACTTTTGAGATTCGAATTCAAGTCTATCGCATTTCATTTCTCTGGCTAATTCCGGACCAATCGCTAAGTAGGCAAAGCTCTACCAATCTATGCTCGTTCAATCTAGCTGCATGGCGACGGTATACAAATTTTTTTTTAAACTTAATGTTGCATTATCGTTTCATCTTCCAATATCAGACTAGGTCATTTCTATAGCTAGGTGGGTTAAAGCTCTTAAAACAGCAAGACAACAAATGCTATAAGTTCTTGTTCTATACTACGCACTCAGTTCGCGGGGGGTAGTGCAACCACGAGTACCGACAGTGGATTATTCTAGTATAGCGTTGGATGAAACAAAAAAGTTTGTACTGCCGACTCCAAACGGATCCGTCCTTCACTCTGAAAAGTGCGAGCCCATTCAACTTCATGGCTTGGCAGGGCAGCAGCGTGCTTCAAGATTTATGATGGGTTCTTCTACACACTTACTAATTGCGATGCCTCTAGTGTGATTGAGGTGGACCATACATCATACTATCGTAGACGTTCTGGAAAAAAGTGTATGTACTCGCTTCAATAGTTAACCCGAGCCCCCCGAATTGTCTTCCGCCAAACTGGTTTGCTAGCCGATACTGCAGATGTTCGTACTCGTTTTGAAAACGGCTTGGGCAAAGCGTGGGAGGGTGGAGCTTGGTCTTCTTCTCGAGGTCGCTTTGGTGGCTTTGCTCGCTGAACGTAGTCGGACGGTGTCTGGGCTAGATTGATAAGGCATAGATTTCTGCGTCTATGTTGCGACGAGTTTTCTTTCTGGTCCTATTGGGAATCCGAGAGACCCTTCCTAAACCATGTTAGGTTGCCGACAATGATAGAGATTAGCACATACATGCCTGTTCAGCGTTCGTCTGATACTTCTTCTTCTTAGCTGCCGATTTGTTCGCGATGCGCAGACTTCGTCGGAACTTGGTGACTTTGCTATGATCTCGATGCGTTTTTGCTTTGATAGTTAGAACGGTACAGTAGCAGTATATGCGACGACGTACCCTCCTACCCTGGGGCAATTTCTTTCGGGCGATCATAAGTAGACTGCTAGCCAGACGAAATGGCCAGGCACCTGTGAGATCATGGAGCTTGCTGGTTGGGTGTCCTGTCAAACCACCGTGATCCTCGCTGTTTGTGTGCGATAGACTCATGCACATACCCCTCTGAAGGCTTCAATCCCGACAGGCGGCGATAAAATCAGAGGCATACCTTGGAAGTGTTTGCGGTCATGGGCCTGTCTTAGACTGTGGCAAGACAGTTCCAGCTAAAGAATACTGTCGCATCGTATGGTCTAGCTTGCTGAGGGCTTGCTGCATTTAATTGTTCTCCGTCTAACTGTGGCTTCGCCATCAGTCCCTGTACCCTCCTGAGACTCTTCCGTCCAGTCATCGCTAGTATCCTCGTTCAAAAGTGCTGGCATGAAGCTTGAAACGCTGTTCAGAGCCCTGTATAATCAAGACGACCAGGACCTGGTTCGCATGAGGCAACTCTAAAGCCTCAAGGCTGTGCTCGTATGACTCTTGTGTAGTCACCTCACAGAAGGTGAGATACGATCCGACGATACGGCACAATGCTCTATGCTCCTTCGTCGGACGTACGCTCATCGTACCCCATTTGGCCAGCATATGCCGCCCTGCTGAAGCTCGCTGCATGAATACAACTCTAGCAGGCAGTCAAACATACGAGCTCTATACGTCCGACAAACCAATCGCGCTGGTAGTTAATGCTCAACCATCGTCACCAACTTACTATATCCAATTATTGTATCAGTTGTGATAGTAAGGCGCCTCATTGAGCGGGATCCGTCCTTGCTACTGCGCCGGCTTGATTCACTCTGCTGTTCGCATGATCCACTGGCTGCGGCGTGTAACAGAACTCCTTTTAAATCTAGCTCATCCCACCCAACCTTGTGCCTTCGATGTCCAATAGAGTTTTCTGGCTCTTTCCCGTCGACCTCATCATCTTCAACTTGCGACTCCTGAAGGCGTCGTTCAACATGATGACGGAATCACAGCTCATGTATTAACCTTGCTCATCTAAGTGTGCCTCTTCTAGTATTGTCAAAATCTGAGAGGCGCCATCAAGAATTGCAATCCAGAATCTAATGAAGCCTTTCCAATCTCGACTATTCGACCGACTTGCTTTTATCAAAACACTGTAAGCCTGTTAGTCGCTCGTGTCTCGAGGCGGCACTCATCCTTCGGCCATCATACCACAAGGTTGAGGGCACTCTATTCCGGCGATTCTGACGCTGAGAGCTGCCAGAGGTTGAGTCCTGAGCAGCGCTATTTTGGTGATGTTGAGAGCTCGTTTTGATAATTCCAGCTCTTTTGTATTGCTCGAGCAAGCGCCGTATACTTCAATCCCTAATAATGTGCTAAAACAAGGTCTCATGAATTTGGTGTACCTACCGCTGCGACTATCAAGGGCTGTTTGTTTAGTGGAGTTTGCTCGTGTACATACACTCTACGTTTGATCGTAGTTTGGCAAAGTCGGTAGTCAATGTATGCATTCTGTGCTTGAAAGGTAGTTCAGGTTAATATTTAGAACTCGTTACACTCTGCTCCAAAAATTATGGTGAACTTTTGGTCGTCATGAAGCTCACGTATAGACATTATAAAGAGAGCCTGCTATTGGTTGAAAATGTGATGTCTAATGGTCTCAAGCGGCTTTGGGAATTTTGAGTTAATGGAAAGTATTGCCGGGACTGGGGTCCGAAAAATAGGATTTTGAAACTCTGTGAGCCGTTTGGACCCAATTTCGGGCCCTCTTCACACTGCTCAGGGATTGAATCAGGCACAATCAAAGTGGTTTAGGCTTGACTTAGGCACGATCAAGTTGACCTCAGTGCTACTCGGCCACAACTCATAGCTCACGTTGCACCCTTGCGTAACTCACGTCTCAAAACAGAAATGGACTTTGTGTGAGGTCACTTTGTTCCCGTATATCTCGCGTTATTCTGGCTTATAGACTTCTTTGCCAGACTTCCATAAGAGCCATAAACATCTCTCCGTACAAAAGAGCTCGTACTAGTGGCAAATACGGCAAGCAACTCTTGGAAGGGGCAAATGATCAATGTGTCTCTCCGCAACCCTGTTGTTTCTGCCAAGGTAGTTTTTCGTTTAAGCAAGACTGCTCGAACATTATCTACTAGATACTCAATCTTTCGTAGATATTATAGTAAGTACTGCGACTACGTATTTAGCCGCCCGTATTTACCTCATGGCGAGTTGTGCTGGCAAGGCGACAGTAACTGGAGAACGAGTTCCACTCGAAGAGTTAATACTCCCCTTCAACACTCCTACCACGCTGTTTCTTGGTGTATGAGCAGTCTCCGAATTCTTATCCCTGCCATAGTGTGAGCGCATGTTTCCTATACAGAGAGGAGAGTAGACTTACAGAAAACAATCCTCCAGCTTCCTCTCCGAGCTCTCCACATCCCCCCTACCACCGTCGCTACCAGCTGCAGCACCAATATACGCACTAACGCTGTTATCAGAGATCACTCTATTAGCACTAACTCTCGTCCAAAGGGGAGATGTTCACTTACTAGCTTCTGGATACTCTCGGCCTGGGCCTCGGAGATGTGTAGCGTCTGCGCAACGGTGAGGGGCTCCGGCTCTTGCTGGTGGAGAACGGGCTCTCAATTACGAAAGCAGTGGCGCCGAGGCGCGAGAGGAGGGCTATGATGGTGTCATTAACTTTGTCACCGGCAGGATGAGTTATCATTGGGTCTCGTGTAGAAAGCTCTTGGACGAAGATGACTTGAGAGAAGATGGTGGGGGCTTTGTTGTCACTAGAAAACCATGTGGATGGTATAAGGGGGTGAGGTGTTAGGGAGGTGAACTTATAGTTGGGACTCGGGCTACATGTGGGTAATGATGGTGCTGGTGAAGACGGACTGGTGAATACTGGTGGGTGTAAGGTTTGTGAGGTAGACGTGTTATAATCATGGCGAAAATAGAACAGAGAGGATAGTAAAAGTGATGGGAGCTTGTATTCACCGCCTCTTGAAAGAATGTAGAGAAATGGCACGGCTACGTATCGCTCTACAGCGCGATCAGATTCCAGCAACAGGTCAAATGAGCCAATTCCAACCTAGGTAGTGGTGTTACATCGGGCGGAGGGGTAGATGTCGCCTAGTCCTAATTTGCAGGCGGAGGAGAGGCGTAGACGTAAGTTGTTAAACTGACACAGCCTATGGTGACCTCCATTTAAAGCTCACAGTGTATTATTTTTCTCCTCTTGGCCATTGTGAACTATTTGCTATATTTGTTTCAAGCCTGAATTGGCGAGTGTAGTGCTTCTCCTTGCTCTGTAATATCCTCCCTTCCTATATATACATGGCCTCTTTTCCTGGGCAGCGTATACCGTCATGTACTGTACAGTCCTTCGTTCCAAGTATAATGTCCTCGTTGCCACATTTCCCTTTCCCTTCTAGTTTTTCTCGTCGCGGGCTGCTCGTGGGAATTGGTGCTGACGGGAGAGTATTATTGGCCGCCTGTAGGCGCGAGCAAAGGCTTCGGTGACGATGGGGGAGCTCTCTGTCCGAATGGTGGTGCCGATGGCCATGAAGAAGCTGCGTCGCCAATGTTTAGCTGTTGCCTGCCTGACAAAAGCTAGAATCATACCCAAATGTCGCAGCAGATCCCATCATGTACTGGCCCAGTGTTCTTAGCATTCCATTGGGTCCAGGGCCAAAGCGAACAATGTTTGTGAATCCTGGGTCCATCAGACGAGCTCTTTCGTGCATTGCGCGGTATGCATACCGAATATGAAACCGATGATGAGTCCTACAGCTGAGCTGATTGTCAGGCAACGTTAGGGGATCATTGGGAGTGCTTGGTGACATACATCCGCCCATCATGCCGCCCATCTTCACTGCATGATGTTAGCCACTGTGGTTTCACCCGCGCCAACCAAACGACATACGCTTGTCAAATGTGGATGGACCATGCGGCCCGCTAGGCATAGATCCGACAGGCACAGGCATGGTGATAAACTCGTTCAGCGGTTCGACGGTCAAACAAACAGAAGGGAAACGCAGCGTGATTAGAGAGCCCGGCTGGGGTTGGTAGTGGTTTCACGAAGAAGTGCCCGGAGTTTACCGATGGATCACGTGACCGTCTGGTCGTGTAGACCCGACGGTCCCTGGAATGGACGCAAAGAGGCCATCATTCCATTTGTTCGCACTTCTTTTGATAACTGGACTGTTGTGCCCTCTTTTCCTCTGTGTTGACGGCGCCGGCGTATCGCCCTCTCTTTCCAACACATCACGTTGGCTGGTCTCGGACGGGCAGCCAACCAGGACGTGCAGTCTGACGGGGCCCTGGGGCAACTGAACTCCTCCTCTGATCCACGAAGTCGAAACAACCTCCCTCCCCTCTACCCACCACCGCCCATCCCACACCACGCCCGAGGCCTCTATCGCCATCTCCCTCGCCAGCCCCGCTCGCGCTGCTGTACAATAGCCCTGTCCACAGCGCCCGCTCCACCCTGACGACGTCGCACTCGACGACCGGGCACACGACCCACGACCGCCTCGCGCCTCGCACCCCTCCCGCGCCGCTGCGCCCGCCCGCCCGTTGGACTCGCGGCGTATGAGTGCATAAACGTGCGCATCTTGCGTTGTTGTTGTTGCTGTCGTCCAGATTTCGGGGTGTCACGCCGTTGCGGCGCTAAGGATTCCAACACGGGGTGCGTGAGAACGGGAACGAGCACGGAAAAAAGTGGCCGCCACCGCAACTCCTCCACACACGCTCCTCCTCCACCCACAGAAACGACTCGCTGCGAAGCTCACCAATGACGGCCGTCGCGCCTCCGCCAAATTTCCAGAGCATTGCGCGGCAAGGATGGAGCGGCGACGACTCCAGGATGTTCATGCCTCGTAAGAGCGTGCAAAGAACGAACTCGTCCTCGTCACTCGCATCATCGGCGTCGTCAGGCTCGACCATATCCAACACCTCGTCACAGGCAAACGGAGCCGCACCCTCGCTAGCCGGTGAAGGGCCGACGTGGCCGCGAAAGAAGGCGTCGCGAGGTCCATGGCTGGCATCCAAAACAGAGCCCATCTCTGGCATATCCACCGCCCGACCACAGCCCATCGCATCAGCGGGCCCTGGCCCCTCCGCAGCCTCCGTCATGACTGCACTGCACACCCCCCCTCCAATGGTGCCCTCGCAGCACAATGGCACGGCACAAGCACAGCAGAACGGTGCGCCGCGCCCGCAGACACAGGAGAGCCCGGCCATACTGCACTTAATACCCATGAACGGCACCTTTGAGCGGAAGACCATCACTGTCCCCTTCTTCCCCGATGTCCTGCGTGTGGGCCGTCAGACAAACAACAAAACAATACCGACCCCCTTGAACGGATTCTTCGACTCCAAAGTCTTATCAAGACAGCACGCCGAGATTTGGGCCGACCGTAATGGAAAGATTTGGATTCGCGACGTCAAGTCGTCCAACGGTACATTTGTTAACGGCCAACGGCTGTCGCAAGAGAACCGCGACTCCGACCCGCACGAACTGCGGGAGCAAGACATGCTTGAACTCGGCATCGACATCGTCAGCGAGGATCAGAAGACGATCGTGCACCACAAGGTCGCCGCGCGCGTGGAACATGCCGGCATATACACCAACGCAGGCAACAACATGATGGACCTCAACTTTGGCGAGCTCGAGAACCCGCAACTGTCAAGTCTGATGGGCGCAGGAAACCAACAACAGCTGACCAATATGCGAGGCCGAACTCCAAGCCAAGGCTCGATGAACGGGCAACGTCTTCAAGGCCCAGCAGGACCTATGGGCAATAATGTCAACGGGATGCAACCACCAAGACACCCAAACTTCTGGCTGCAACCCATCACAATGGAACAGGTGGTGAAAAAGCTTAACGTAAGTGGTTGAGTTGAGATGCGATCAAGGCGCCGCTAACCACTACTCTAGGCTGAAATAAAAGCTGCAAGACAACAAGCCCAAGAACTGCAGCAAACAAATAATTACATCAACACCATACTCACAACAGACTCAAAGAAGGAACCCACCAAACCTTCGCCCATCAACTCGGTCAAAATCTCCCCTATTAAGGACCTAAAAGCTCGATTCTTGGAACCTCCAGCACCACCGCCACAACAGCCACTGCCTGAAAAACCAGATGCCCATCTGCCTTCTCTCAAGAGAGCCGATACGGAGAAGCCTAAAAGCACTGGTTCTCCGGTGCTATCAGAGACGCAAATGTCCACTTTGACGGAAGCGTTGACGTCCGCAAAGAAAGAAATCGAGTCGCAAGGCGTGCGGCTACGGGACTTAGAGAATTTGCTGAATGAGGAACGTCGCGCAAGAGAAGATGCTGAGGAACGAGCCAACCGACTCGAGCGTGAGTCACTCAAAGACCGCGAGCTTCGAGAACCTACACTTGTCAAGGGTGACAATAGTGACCCCGAGACCTTGGTGGAACCGAATAAGGAAGAGGGCGTAAAATTGGAAAATGGTTCTGCGTCCCCCAACCTAGCCGATGTCGCGACTGCCCGCCTTCAGCAACGATTAGAGTTGATGATGAACGAGATGAACGAGATGAAACAGCAGATGGAGAAGTACCGTGAGCGGGCCGAGACCGCAGAAGCTGACCGCAAGAGTCTGGCGGAGATGGTTGAGAGCATCCGGCAGGAGAACGCAAAATTGGCCAGCAAAGAAGCCAAACGCCGAAGCCGAAGCAACAGCGAAGTTGCTCGTGAACCGACCACTGTCAACGGGGTCGATGATGTCGAAAATGACGAAGACGATGATGAGGGCGAGATTATGATCATCAACGAGAAGGATGTGGGACAGGACGGCGCAGGCGCTCTATTACGACACGCTGTACAGAATGGGCGACCTGTCGACCACGAGAATGCTGTAGATCTGAAAAAGCCCGCGCACACATTGGTTACCCAGCTACCCCGAAACAACATGGTACTCTCTCAAGGCGCACCCGCGATGTCGATTCTAGCAGTTGTCGCTATGGGTGTCGCAGTCATGGCCTATCTAAACTCGTTGCCCAAAGGGGAACGGTGAAATTGCTGATAGATGGTATCGGCCAACTACTGCACCGCGCGGCGCCGCCGCTTCGGTGGCACAGTTCATGTTTGGCACGAAGAAGCGGTCTGCACACGGCGCAGGGCGTGCAATCGAATGGAATCGCAATCCTCCTAGTATTGGCGGCGGCTAGAACGCCATGACCTTGGCACTTCCGTTCGGCTGCCAGTAACCGTGTACGGCAGTCTCGTCTGAATTCGGGGGGCAAAAACAACAGCATCATCACGGCCACATTCTTCTAGACGCATTTGACGATATTTTGGAACGAGACCCGCACCCATCAAGTGGATGACTGGACATTAATGGGTTGAACGCGGGGTCATTCGAGGAGAAGATATTGCCGAATAAGACACGAGGTCTTTGTCGGCCAACCTATCCAGACCGCACACATGGTTCTACATGAAGAACGACACACGCACGCACGCACGCACACACAACATCCTATAAAATATACAGACTCAGATACTTTTCCTTGCTCTAACTGGTTCGACCTGTCATTCACTCTAGGCGTCAAAAGCAGCGTCTCCATTTCTCTTGCATCTTGGGTTCGGTGGTGTAACTTAAGCGGGCGATTCGGCGTTTTGAGGCTATCATGGGGTGTTCCGAATGTCTTTATACTTGAATTTCGTTCCTCGACGCTGGGCCGAGTCGAGCATTATTTCCTTCTTTCTTTTCTAGGTTTGGTTCCGTCAGTAAGAGCGTCCTTGGGGGTCCCTCCCTTACATTCTTTGTACCGAAGACTTTTCTTTTGTGGTGAGTGATTCACGTTGACACTCATTTCCTATATTTTTGCGCGTACAGGCGACGGTCGATGAGGCCTGGACCTGAAATTTTAGTGGTGGTGAGGATGTGCTTTTCTTCTTCAATGATACATATTGGTCATTCTTATTCTTTCTCCTGCTATGTGTGTGACTACGAGTGACTGAATAGTATATTTGGAAAGGCCAATTATAGTCAACTGCCCTGGGTATCTTTGAACAAGGCAGACGTCCTACCTATTGGTAGCGTCCATTGATCATAGCATCGGATGCTGCTCGGGGGAACATGGTGAAATGACATGCACAGCCTTAGGCTGGCCTTCTCTCGTGCAACTGCTACCTTGTTTGTTTCACCACCCTAACCCAATCGAACCGTCATGGCTCATCACCTCAAACTGATAGCCACCGTAACCACACTCAACGTCCTAATCCTCGTCTCCGGCACATCCTCATCCCTCATTTCTTTCCTCCTTGGCTTCTCCCTTTTCCCCTCCCCGCCATCAATCAGCATCTCGTCTCCTACCTCCTCACTACCGTCCTCCTTCTCCCCCAACTCAATATCATCAATTGCCCGCACGCTCCCAATCTCCACCCTCACCCTACAATCACTCTCCTTCTGAAAATAACACCCAATCTCCAGCGCGCGCTCAATGGCCTTCCCACTCGCCTTCACGTAGACCTCTTCCCCATCTCCCCCCGCATTCCTACCCTCATTCACGCCCTCCGCGATGCTCCTTTCCACTTGTCGCGGGTCCAGACGACCATTCGCTTTCAGCTGATTCTTGGATGATTGGAGGGAGGATTGCTGGGCACGGGAGGAGATGTGTGTGAGGAGTGACCGGATCCGTTTTATTGCTGGGATGAAGGGCGTCGAGGTAGTTATGTAGACGGTTTTGGGTGAGGCAGAGGAGGAGAAGGGCGTGGGGAGGGCGGGGCGGTGGAGTGGGCGGGCGGATACTTTGGCGTCTGAATCGGGATAGGTTAGTCTTGATATTGATGGGTGAGGAGGGTAGAAGGATTGGATGACGTACGAGCTGGGAGTCTGGGGAGCTTTTGGGGTTGTTGGGTTGGGCGTTGGTTTTGTTGCCGGATTTGGTTCCGCTTCTGCTGCTTGGGTCCGGACGCAGAGATATTGTGCGAGATGTCTGTAGATGAGGGCTTCGTATTTGGTACCCCATGTGATCGGTTTTTGGGGGTAGGAGCAGGTGTGGGTGCGGGTTGTTGCGCGACATGCTCTTGCGGTCGCTCTTGTTGGCCTGGCTGTGGGCGGGATATTTCCTTCCCGTTTCGTGACCTCTTCTTGCCCTTCGCAGTGGTTTCAGGGGGGGACATCTTGGGCGCGCTCAACCGTAGGACAAGTGGGATAGCTGAAATCAACGTGTATAAGAGGGGGACGTGGAGGCTCTACCGCGTATAGAGTTCATAAACTTTTTATCGATAGGCTTCGGCACGGACCCCATAATGCTCTGTCCTCAAGCTTAGGTACGGCCAATCGCCCATGGGCCCATCAAGTCGCAAGCCAGCAACCCACCCATTCCCCTCACCATGTCCCGCTAACACACTCGATCTCGCCAATGCGGCCCCTTCTCCACATTCACCTCCCCTCCATCGTGCCCTATGCCACTGCCGCCCGCCTCCAAGAAGCCCTCGTGTCCCGCTTCCTCGCGGCGAAGCCGCCCTCAACCATCCCCTCCCCGCCGCCGCACATCATAACCGCCGAGTTCAACCCAGTATACACCTGCGGGCGCCGAGAAATTGGGACCGTATCTGCTGAAAAGCAAGCCTACCTTCGTGCCGATGGCCGCGCCGAATTTGTCGAAGCGAAGAGGGGCGGACAAACGACATTCCATGGCCCCGGCCAGCTCGTAGCATACCCCATCATCGATCTCCGCGCACATAGATTGACACCTCGGGATTATGTATGTGCTCTAGAGAAGAGTCTGATATCTACATGTGCGCGCTACGGTATCGACACAATGACAACCGAAAACACGGGGGTGTGGACTACGCCGGACGATAAGATCGCAGCCATCGGAGTGCACATGCGACGGCATATTACGAGCCATGGCGTGGGCTTGAACGTGAATACTGATATGTGGTGGTTCGATCGGATTGTCGCGTGTGGGTTGGAGGGGAAGCGGACGACGAGTTTTGAAAAGATGGGCGTGAGAGGGAGGAGTGTGAAGGAAGTGGGGACGACTTTTGTAGACGAGTTTGGAAAGAAGGTGGGAATTGAGGGTGTGGAGACGGTAGATGAGAGAGAGCTTGAGAACTTGCTGCAAGGGGAGATTTGAGTGGGTTTTGGGTGCTGAGTAGATCTTTGGATCGCACAACAATAGCCGAAATCAAGTGTGCCCTTCACATGGTCCGCCTGCCTCATAACATTGAGCTGTACTGCCTTACGCCAAGTGGGGCTCTTCAATTCCACCCTACCCTTGAAAATAGCTTCGCGTTATCGAATTTCATCAGATGGTGGGGCTTAATGGAGCCTGCATTCATATCTACCGATTGCCCCTCTGCAATCGTACTTAGCCTCGAGTTCATAGACCCTACCAAGGCCGATGTTGCCACAAGTTTACACTTCATTATTCGCTGGCCAAGAGGAACATCATCCTGAAAAACAACTTGGAATTCACAACATACGCTAGAAGGAGGCTCTAACTAGCTCTCCGGAAGTTCTTCGCTGGACGTTTTTCGTCGTCCCCGCTTCGTCCGGGGAACTGTGTCAACTCCTGCCAGGGTACAGAGAGCTAATGTAAGAGAAGATTCTCTCGACCTTCTAGGGTATTACAAAATCGAGGCTAAGTGCATACCCAGCATCACAATGGCCATTGGCTTTGGGGAGGGCTGCAAGGAATCTGGAGGTCTGTAGCAAAATATGAATCCCGCAATACTCTGGATCCAATCTTCATGGAGCAGGCGAGCTTGTTTCAAAATTGGTCTAACCATTCTTCATTGTCATCTGTGTCTTACTTTTGTCATCTCTTTTTCAGATCTGTTTCCAAGCCTAAGAATCGAGAACATATGATCCCTCTACGGAGATACTCCCGCGACTTCTATTCAACTCGCTTCGCCTCGCAACATCGCGAATTCGTTCTCTATACTGACCAAGAAAGCTGGGGAGAAGAACATGTTGCTGGTTTGCACAACTCTGCACATGCGGGAGCCCGCCAAGTATGTGCCAACCCTGGACATCACCAAGAATTCTCCACGGCCACTAAGATAATCGACCCGCCCTCCACAATCGCTTGACTAATATTGGACTTGAATGTCCATGCTTCGAGCCTATATTGTTCAGGAGTCCACAACTTGAAGGTTCGAGAATATAACTGTTCACCATGTCCACCATGATAGCGGCAGCCCACGTTTCAACTCTTCACTGGCGATTCGACTGAGCTCCAAGCCTCGTCACATCATCCACCTTGATATATCATGGAGCCCGAGTTGAAATTCCGCAACCAAGAGGCCCCCTTTATCGCTACTTACGGACCGCCGAAGTACTCTGAACTTCGATCGAACTTGGTTCAAGCCTCTAGACCATAGGTAATGTGGTAGCTCCATAAGTGCACATCATCTCAAAGACGGCGAAGACAGAAATAGTCTCCAATCCGTGCAACGGGTCTGCCGCGGTATTTCCTACTTTTTATTCTTGCTCGCTATCGCCCTTGTCTTCACCCCAATTCTCGAAGTCACCAATGCTGATATGGCGGCTCAATCTGAGCAGACCTCCGCAGACACCGGCTACATTGACAAGCCGCTTCATCGCCAGAACTCGCTCTTCTGGGGTACCGCTACCCAGTTTGCTACGTTGGTTCTCATGTTGTTATTGTAGGCTACTTCATCCAATATGTGACGGAAGTTAAACCCCGCTCTCTTTGACGTACGTATCTAACCTCCTCGCTGTCGCCTAAGTGCTCTTCGCGGTCGGCAGGGCCACAGCTACGATACTGATGAAGTGGGTCAAGCCGCGCCACATCCTCTTCTTCAATATGGCAGGCATCATAATCTTTATCGTTGCCTTGGCCGGCACAACAGGAAACACTGCCATCGCCATGCTCAGTCTCGTCCTCTTTTTTGAGTCCTGCATCTTCCCTATTATCTTCACGCTCTCACTCCACGGTCTAGGTCGTTGTATCAAGCGCGGTGTTTCGTTCCTTGTGGTTTTAGACGTGTTACAAAGTATGTTTGACACAGTACGATATCCACAATAGACGGCATAGAAATATGATTTTGGTACATAAGTCGCCGTTCCCATCGCCGCAAGTCCGCTGCAGAGCGCTTGACACTTTGACCAATTCTAAAGAACAGCAACTACGAATTAAAATCCACAACCAGTCTGCCAGCAACTTTGCCGCTCCGCAGTTTTTCCACCGCTTCGGGCATCTTTGCCAGTGGGAAGACTTCGTATATTGGCTTGAGGAGACCCTGCAAACAGTAAGCGTAGAACGATTTTCGCCTCCCCTTCGGATCAGCATACCCTAGAAGCAAACTCAAGAGCTTTCTGCGTATCCAATAACGACCCAACTTTAGTTCCAATAATCTGCAGATTTTTCCCTACAAAAAGCAGCGGATCCGCCCCAGCAATCGCCGTTCCCGCAGGTGCTACGAATCGTCAGCTCAACTCCCCAAATCAGGCATCATATTACACTTACGCAAACCCACACACATAACTTTCCCACTGATTCTCGTCATCATCGGGGCACTGGCATACGCACTCGCGCTCGTCGCCGTAACAAATACACCGTGCGCCCCCTTTCCGTCACAAATCTTCACTACTTCCTCTGCCACATCTTTCACCTTTGTAAAATCTACAAACGCCTCGCAGCCTAGCCTCATACACAACTCCTTTTTCTCGTCTCCGCCATCGATGCCAACAACACGCATACCCATCGCCTTGGCCAACTGCACGCCCATATGTCCGACGCCGCCTCCTGCGCCAGGAAACACAGCCCAATCCCCAGGCTTAAGCCCCGATTCCTTCAAAGAACAATATATTGTACTCCCCGAACACATAATCGGGCCAGCGCAGAAATCATCCACACCATCCGGGATTCTGCTCGTATACCTCGCTGGGCTCAGTAAATACTGCTGATAGGAACCTGGGAACTGGAGGCCGATCTGGGGGCTGTCGTCGCAGTAAGTTTCCTTCCCGGTCCAACAGAGCTCGCAGTTAAAGCAGGCGTCGTAAGCCGGTTTAATGCCTGCGCGGTCGCCGACTTTCCAGTTTGTGACGTTGGAGCCCAGCGCTACGATTACGCCGGCGCCTTCGTGGCCCGGCGACCGCACATTGAAGGTTGACATGGGTGGGATTGGCAGGTCGCAGAGCATGTAGTGAATATCCGAGTAGCAGATCCCAGTGGCGTTGAGGCGGATGAGGACATCGTTGGGACCTGGGAGGTGTGAATAATGACACGTAAGTTGAAAACTGCTTTTAAAAAGGAAGGGGGCGAAGCGAATATTGCGGGAGGTGGAATACCTGGTGTCGGGACGGGCACATCCTCAACTGCGAGCTTGAAGTCTGGTCCCTCGTTGATTACAACACCTGCTTTGCACGTCTTTGGGATTTCGAAAGCTTGGGCTGTCATATTGGACCACTTTATCTCTGTCTCAAACTATAGAGAAGATGTTGCAGATTTTCAATCATGCACAATCATGCAATGGACCTCGAAGATCGAGAGAGCCGGGTTCTGGTATAAGAGCAAGGAGAGAATATAGATAGGATATACGGACGGTGTCGTCCGTCTGACATCCCGGCTGCGGGGCAGCTCGCGAGATGAGGGGTAGCATTCTCGTACAAAAAACTGTTAAAGTTGTTCGTTTCCGGGGTGGAGGGGACGGTGGGTGGTGGTGTTCGAGTCGTGAGGTTCGACTAAGAGTGGATGATGACAAAGTAATTACAAACACCATTTTCCTTACATACATAGTAACCTGTATACTTGACAATGAGGTATGCTTCTAGAGTGGCTCCAAGAGAGAAGAGGAGGGAGAACCATATATACAGTCGGCTTAAAAAGCGACGTTAAGTCGCCTTCGCTTCGCATCGCGTGTATACGAAGCAGAGCAACTCACAGAGAACAACCATAGATCTACTCAATCTGCAAGAACCAAACACTCTATATACCAACACACTCTGCCTTGCACAATCACTGCTTCCGAGCTTTCACCCAATTTTATGCGTCCTAGGCTCCTACATTTGCCCCATAACCCGTTCCCAAATCTACCCTCGCCAAGAGTTGCCTTAAGCCCGTTAACCTTCCTATTCTGGAAATATTTGGATTTGGTGTGGATTGCAGTGGACCTCGTGGAAACCGTAGGGCCAACGTCAGGCCAACCATGAAACAGCCAATTAACGCACGCCTAAACGGCCCATCAACGGCTGGGAGACCCAAGGCTGCGGACGACAGTTGAGATGCTATTGTACGCGTGCGACACTCCTTCCCCTTGAAACCTTTCTTATAGTGATGTTGCAATGGTTCAATCAAAGTTTTCAATATTTGAGAGATGTAGCAGGAAACCTCGTACCGGCCCAGACTTCCGATGCCTTTCCCGACAGGCGAGTTCGCGTCTACTTAGGACTTCGACTAACAAATCTCGCAGTGGCTGTTACACCCGCCATGACTCTGGCTCCAAACTCTAATCTCGGGATCTCCGTCATCTGTCAACCATGAATTGATCGGCGCGAACAGGTAGACTTGGCGCGTGATGGAGGTAGCAGGAAACACTGGGGTAGCAGGAAATACCGGAACGCTATAGCGGTAGTGCGAAAGTTTCCTAACATTGTGAGTCGAAGTATTTTGCGATATTCTATTGATTTCCTGCCTAAGTTCCTGCCTAGCCCCCCCCTAGGTACAACACTAGACTGCACTTCGCTTCACAGACCTGCATTCTCCTCGCGAGACGGCGAGGTAACAAGTGCGTGAGAGGGATGGATGGTGTGTCCTGATGTGTTACTCATGCATTCCGAGGCGCAATAACGGCTCTTTAAGGTTTTTTTATGTGGTGGAATACTATATTTGGCTGCTAAAAGGAGTAGGTACAAGCAACCACCTACGTATACACACATCGGCTAATTGGGGGTAAAGTTTAGTTCCAAAGATCGACCGTCAATGACAAGACTGCAGCTTCGCAGCTTCCTAGCTTCCTAATCCTGGTTACTTTCACCCGATGAGCTAAACCATATAGGTAAGTAGTAACCATTATCTGACGTATTGCTACATATCAATCCGGGTCGGCGACGCCGTCTTGACTGTGGGGATGACGACGGGCATATCAAAGGGGAAAGCAGCCTTGATTGTCGAGTCGGCATGGCAGCCTCGGCGTTGATCTGCATGGCGGGCTGATCACTGATGCAACTCGGAAAGAATCAGGGGAACATGATGCAACAGCAATAGCGGAGCAAAATGCTTTGATTGTTTGAAAAGGTGGTAGCAAAAAGACAAAGCATTCGCGATTATCGCCACCGACATCTCACCCGTCGGGGCATCCCAAAATTCCCTTGATCCCTTGTCCTAAGAAATACATAAGAGCCCTGGGCCCCGCAATGTGAGAGGAAATTAAAGAAACACAGTGGTCCATGAAGAGGTATTCTGGCGAGTGACGAGAAAACAGTCGACCCATAATCCCAATGCTGAGCAATAACAAACAAAAACCAAAATCTGACAACCCCTTCTATGACCGCCAGGCGGGGCGACGAGGACTACTGGTGGCCGCATCATCCTGGGAGACCCGCCTGCGTGCTTCCCACAATACCGCCGATGAACAATGGATATCTTGCTTGCGTGATAGAACCGTGACTGCTTTCTGCGGCCAACAGCTCTCTCAAAATTGGTGGCCAAAATGACGAAGATGGATAACAATCATCTATCCCTTGACTTTCTTCTTCTCGCTCATGACTTTGGGCCGGAAGACGGCGTCCTGTCCTGACATTCGTCGGCCGAGGGCACGGTCTAGCTTCGCTCCGAGGGCTAGCTTGCTCATGTCGTCCGTCTTCTCGTTGCTGAGCATGTATCGCTGGGATGCGAGGCGCTTGTCCTCGAGGCGCTCGAAGCCGGCATTCCACGACTTGATTTCCTGGGCCTTGGGGTCGCCCGAAGTCGACGAGGCAGCGGAGAGGTGCGAGGGCGCGATGGAGGGTGTGAGGGTGGGTGCGGCGCTGTAGGTAGACATGCGTGTGGAGGCGCGGTTGCCGGTAGACTGCGGTTTGGTGGAGTCAGCCTGCGGTGGTTCTTGTTGCTGTGTCATGTTGAAGGTGTGAGGTGTGAGGGTACGGAAGGGGGAAGGCGAGGGTTTATTCGCGGGCTGGGTGCTCCGAGCGAAGCCCCAGGCTCGGAAGGCGACGTATGAAACGGCGACGTGCTAGCAGGAAATTGAAATGTGGGACTCACACTGGCGAGGATAGGCCTGGAAGACTCGAGGGAATTGGTCATGGTAGCTGAGGTTTGGGGGTTTCCGAGCAAAGGTGGGTGAGGCTTGAGGCTCTTATTTACCACCTACAGCCACAAGATTCCGGTTGGTCGGATGAGAGGAGGAAGCCGTCGACGTGAATGTTTTGGTGGTGTTGGCGGTGGTGCACGATAGGGGAGCGCGAGTCGTGGACGAGAAGCGTGGACGAAGAAGGCGTTGTCGGCAGGTGCTGGCTCGGGCTTCTTTTCGCGCGTTTCACAGCGAGCCAAGGGGGTGGATGAGTGGATCGGCAAGGGGTGGAGGGGGATTGCGCTGGGGCTGCGGGTGGGTAGGAGCGCACGCAGACGGCACACGTGAGCTGGGAACTGGGCGGGTGCTGCAATTGTGTGGGCGTCGTGTGGGCGTTGTGTGTGGTGTGTTGTGTGGGGGGAGGAGTGGTGAGGGAGCGCAGCCGAGGCGTGGTGACAGCAGGACGGGCGGGCACGGCGGGCTCTTTACTTTGTACACTTCCAGGCGCAGGCGCAGCGCAAGCTCTGAAACGGGCACATGAAAAACCAGAGCACGCACAGGGGGTGTGCTTTGTGAAATTCCACCTGTGATGCCTGCTCCGGACAGCCACCGCTCGCCCTTCACCGCATGCAGACAGGTAAACGCCCGGAGCTTAGAGGGGCTCCTGCCACGTTCGAAAAACGTGGCTCCCGCATTGCCGCTGCTAGAGCTTGGTTTGCTGGGCCCCGCACGCAAACCCACACATGCGCCTCCTGTGCCATGGAGTCGCCTTTGCCTGGGTATCTTACGATAATGCCCTCACTGCCTCTCAACCTCCTGGATCCGACGCCTGCTGCTGCCGCGCTCGCTCGGAGCGGTCAGCCAGTGTGGATTTTGACACATGCTCAACATTTCTTTCGTGCGCATGCAGCTAACTCTCGGATGCAGCTCAGTCAGCGGCGCGGTTCTGTTCTGCAGCCATGGCCAGAACAAGATGGTATGTTCTCGTTCATACTGATCAGGACACCGAGACGCTTTGGATCACGGTCCAGCAGCCGTCGGGAGCCGAACGCTTATGGTTCACGAGCGGACTGCTTGGGCACAGCATGTGTGGCTTTCTGATAGCGCAGCACAACCTCCAGTCTTCACCATGCCAAAAGCATATAACCACTGTAAGACATAGATTCCAAATATATGAACACAGTCCGATCTACTCCGCTACCGCGTCCCGCGCCTTGAACATCAATCTATCAATCCGTTGAGCCCCTCCCCACACTCCAACCCTCGTATATGCGCCCAATATGTATCCCCAAACAACGTCCAATCCTTCTGTAACCGCCACTCCGGGCAACGTCCGGATTGCATCAATATCCGAGTCTGAGTGCGTGGTCGCATGGTACGCACGGCCCGTCTGCGGTTGGCCACGTGGGTGTGAGAGGCCTCCCCCTGCTAGCCGCCGCCGCTCGGACGGCTACACAGCAAGGGGAACACCTCACAGGTCGACCTGATAGAGAGTCAGCAAGTGCATGGCGATGCAGTACCTTCGGCTCGAACGAACCGATACTAGGTCTTTGATTCGATTGGCCTTGGCCGTCGTTTTGCGAACGCAAGTCATCGTCTCACCTACCTCCATATGCTCACTGCGTCGGACTTCACTTCAGGACTCATATCTGACCTTGCTCGCCTTTCTTCTTCTGTCTATCCTCCTGCAGATCCATCGTGTGCTTATCTCGCAACAACAACTTCTCTTACGCAGGCCCACAATATACACCTCCGCTACATACCAATAATCAGTTCCCCCGCAGATACATGAATCGACTGCCTTATTGTGCCTCTCCTCTGCAGGCATCGTATCCCTAAATAGTTCGGTCAACGCCTTATACTAGCCATCGTCGTAACTGCATACGCTTGTCCACATCCCGACAGCACTAGGACTGTACCTTAGTCGGCCAAGCCCTGCATATCCAATCCTCCACGTGGAAGTCCAATTTGGCATGGGAAACCTTCGATGCTGTCAGCATAGTGGCAGCCCTTCGAGAGACCTTTTATTGGTCTACTTTTGCCATGGTCTGCTAATTATGGCTTTTGACTTGCGCATTGTAGATCATCAACGATTGCGGACTGTAGACGTGCAAAGTGGTCTATGCATTTCGACCGGGTATGTCCGGTGAGAAAAGAAGCAGTCCTTGACCTCATAATAGAACAAGACGAAACAACAAAACCGCTTCGATCCACGGGGAAGAGAAATAACATGGGCAGTGAATTAACTGGCTTGGGCGGCTGCACTTCAAACCAGGAAGACTACTGCGATTAACCTAAGGCACTTCATGACTTTTCTTTGTCCCCTCATCGCACTCCCCCATCCCATGACCCCACCTTCTCACCAGCAGACCACCATTGAGTGTATTTTCATAGTATTACGTTATCAATTACTCTAAATTACCAGGCGCGTCCAGCCGCGGCCATCCACCGTGACATAGGAAAAAAATGTATATGCATACAACAGACTACGAATAGTATCGTTGCTTTTCGCTCCTCGTCTTCTAGCCAAGAAGAATACAAGGTTGCATGTCGTGAAAATTGAACTTCTAGAAGATACCCTGAAAACCAAAAGTTAGCACGGTACCTGGCTTTGGGGAGTGGGTAAGCAGCTTACAGGAATGAACAGATACGGTACCCTCCTCTCGTACTCCAACCACGCCTCCCCATACGTCTCGCGGCATCTTTCAAAGTCCCTCATTGCACGGTGCACGATCATGCCCGCGAAGAAGACGGAGTAGAACCACGGGAAGGGGGACTTGAAGCCCGTGATCAGGCCCCATGAGAGGGCGAAGAAGAAGTCACACGCGTAGTGGACCTTGCGGGCCTTGCCGTCTGCACACTATTAGCACTATATCGCACACAGTTGTTTGACGAAACAGGAACTTACACCACCCATCACACAAGATCTTGTTGCCATGCGCCGTAGGAATCGTCTTTGGGTTCGCAATCCTTCCATACTTGAAGTACGGGAACGTAGTCCGCTCCTCCACATTGCCGCGCTCCTCTTGACGGAATTGGTTCTTCTGGCTGTTGCACGTATCCCAGACGTAGTAGACGCCGAGATAGGCGACGATGAGGAGACCAATGAACCAGGTAGGCCATTGGTACTCGTCAGGGTGGTGGTTGGCAATGTACAGGATGCAGTGGCAGTAGGAGAGGGGCACGCCGGCCATGTTCCAGAAGATGAGCATGAAGCCGAGTTTCTCGTAGTACATGTCCCTGGAATGTGGGTCAGTATGCTGAGAAGGAAAAGGAGATTGGACTCGACTGACCAAGTAGTGATGATCAAATGCTCGCCCTTGGAGCAGGCGCCGGCGTATAGATACTGTGCCAACAGAAGGAAGCACGCCTCGCCCGACACATAGCCGTACTGCTCGTACTGCCTCAGGCACGTGCCCAGGGAAAGGAAAAACAAGATGTACCACGGGATGCGGACCTCGAGGAACATCTTGAAGTCCAGGATCCCGAACAGACGAGGATTGAGTTCCGAGCCCAGGAAGAAGTCGTAGATAGGATACCCGGTCATACGGAGCGTCGCCCCACGCGCGTAGGCAGAGACGTACGCGATAGTCGAGCAGAGAAACCCAGAGATAATGGCGACAGACATGATGGGTCCAAACTGGTCAATCAAGGTGTACAGCTTGAAGACGCCGGTGAAGTGGAGCACCAGACCAAGGACAATACTCGTATAGAAAGACCACATGCCCGAGCAATAGTAGTCCAACTGCTTCCCATTCAGATGCGGAAGCGGCTTGCCCTTGCGGTAGACACCCGGAAGCAGCATATAGAATGCCATCTGCACCATTCCAAAATACCAGTAGATGGTCCACGCACGATTGCTCGGGTACGCCTCCGTCTTCACGAGATTCACCATGTGTCCGAAGAAGTCGCCCCAGCTCTGGTCCGCAGCGCGCGTGGGGAATTTCCCATTGTAGAAGAAGGCGCCAATCCACATGTAGTACATCAGGGCTGGAAACCCAATCATCATGGCGCTCATACCGAGTGAGCCTCCAAACTCGGTCTTGTGCGAGGTATCGATGGCGGGATTGTCCAGCTCTTTGATGTGTGCCTTCTCCGCCTTCTCGGCTTTGATCGTGGCGCCCTGCTCGGCCTTGAGAGCAGCGCCTTTGGCGTACTCGGTCGTTCCATTGGCATACTTGTTCGTCTTTCCATTCATGTAGCCGTTCGCATGTCCGTTGCCATCGTTCTCAGACTGCGGCTCGGGCGAGGTGGAATCAGATGAGTATTCTGCGGCGCGCTCAAGGCTGGGAGCGATGGATTTGCGCGTGTACCTTTTGCGACCGGGTGTCTCGACGAAGCCGGGGTTGGCGGGCTTGCTATAGGAGGGGCCGCACATCAGCAATTGAGCTCACGCCGAGCGGAAGCAAGGCTGAGTGTTTCAGCGTGCGCAGAGCTTACCTTGGAGTCTTCCCGGTCTTGGACCGCGTCACTCGTTCAGTCATTGCTTCCTGCCGACGTGGCGAACCGCAATTCAGGGGGGTGGAGTGAGCGAGTGTGGTGTCGTTGCCGAAGGAAGGTGCGGCAGCAAAGAGCAAAAGCCTGAGGGAATACAAAAAAGAGCGTGGGTATCAGGGATGCCTACAACACGACCATGAGCAGTTTACGACAGCCGGCACTCGTCAATGGCCAGGAACAGCGCGCATTGCGGTGTTTTGTTGATATCCCGGCAGTTCGGAAAATTCTTAGCTAACATTCCCCTTGAACAGCCAGCCAATCCTCGTACCTGGATCTGCCAAGACTACTAGCGGCTAAATGCAGGCGGTAATGTACTGTGACATAATATCTCTCTGAATTGCAGAACGGTGGCAGGTGCAACGCAGCATGTAAATGGGCGTATTTGAAGTATACATCTTGCTATAGAATTGTTCCTATGGGTATCAAATGTTATTTTTTAAGATATCTATCTTCCGCTCCTGTCCTCTGTGAAAAAGATCCACCAAAATTCCACTTCCCTTCGTCCAAGGATAATCCTGCAAAGTAGACACCGGACATGCTTTCGCCGAATGTGTCCGGTTCTTCGCTGCTAGGGGCAGCTTGGGTATCAAGGCTGCCGAAAAACTTCCCACCTCCACTCAATTGATTCTGTCGGAGTGATATTTGCACTTCCGGTCGTGCCCAGCGTTGCCATTCTTGCGAATAGGTCCGTATGGCGCCAAACATTCCCAGCAGAACTCATGACGGCACTTCGAACCTAGGAACCAGTTAGTACGATCCATGGGAGAGATACAAACCGAGAACGTACAAGTCATATGATCACACCCTTCATTCTTCTGTATGTTCCATCCGCATCCTGCTCCCGGGCACTTCTTGCTGAGCTGGCCGATAGCAGTCATGCTTGCCTCTTCCTGTTCGGCCTCGAGTCTTTTCCGCTCATCCTTTTCCCTCTCGCCGCTCACTCGGTAGTCATACTCCTGGCACGTCTCCCCTTCATGCCATGTGTTGTCGTGTATTACACAGACCCGGAAACCGCATGCGTTGCACCGGAAAATGTACCCTTCCTCGCCGCTTTCGTGGATCTGTCCGGATGAGCAGCCTGGAGCTCTGCACCACCGGAAGTTGGGATCTCCACTGAGAGCATCGCGAAAGATGAGTGTATCGAGCCTATGTCCCCCTGTAAGCCGAATTCGATAAGCAATCCCCGTTTGACTTACTCTGCAAAGACCTTAGGTGTGGCGAGTAGTTTCAGTTCATGGTGGCTCAACCCAACTCCACAGTCGGTTCCGGGGCACTTGATCTCTCTCCAAGCCCCATCCTTTACTCCCGTTTCAATCCACTCTGCGTAGCAACCAGTGCAAACGTTGGGCTCGTGTGAACAGTTGGCTAGCGCCGGAAAGTCACTTGGAAGGAAAGGGTCTGTACAGATTACACAGTCCCGCCTACGCATTCGGACCTCTTGTCGTTTTCTTTCCTCTTCCTCCTCTTCTTCGTGGAGTTTCTGAGCCATTGCCGCATCCGACTTCTCCTGCTGCTTACGGCGGTGCTCAGCCAACGCCAGCTCATCGTAGGCCTCCTGCTCCAAACGCTGAGCAAGCTGTGCATCGCGGAATTCATCTTGGCCTGGATCTGTGTCTGAACTCAGAATAATAGGGGCCTCCTGAGTTCCGCGATTGGACAGTTGTCGGGTGGAGACGGGTAGGTCATCCTCATAAACATTATTTTTAACTTTTTGAAGTTGCTCGAAAAGATCCAGGTCAAGATCGTCTATGGACTCAGGCGTTAGTAGACCTAGAAGGTCATCTGATCCTGGGCTATCTGGTATATCGTTCGACACCGTCCGACTGCGAGAGCTCTCCGCCAAGGATGCCCGCAGTCCTATATTTGGGTAGGAGACGTCGTTTGTTGGATCTAGGCGTACGCCTCCCTCTTCCCATTGGCCTCGATTGTTTCGGTTACGGGTCTTTCTGGGAGGGGGATCCTGAGAATCAGAGTCGACGTCGGCAGCGTAATCCAGATGCTCCGTTAGGCTGGGACGTGTTCGTTTCGGGGAATTCGTTCCATCGCCGACTAGTGGCGGTGTACTAGGATCTTCCTTGATCAGTCGACGAGATGGTCGTGATGGGTCTGCCATGTTTGTGCCTTCTATGATTGGGCGAAGTCTCAATTTGGCAAGCCTCTGTGCTAGTGGGTTGAGTGCTGGATCTGTTTCAGGCGGACAGCTAGATATGCAAGGGATGGATCCGTTGGAAGATGATGGTGAGTCTTGAAGTGAGAGAGAAAGTGGCACCTGCTCTGCCGGTCTCCGGCTCAACTGTGGCTCTTTCACGGGCGTAGAGAGACTGGGAGAAGAAATAGATGGTTTTAAATCATGTAAGACATTGCCAGAGGAAAGCGGCTTCCTGCAAATTCCAAATGCGCTAGAGGTAGGCAAGGTGTGTAGTGTGGCGACACAATCGGAGGAGTGAAATGGCTGTAATTCCGGTCTTGAAGGGGCCTTAGGCGGTGTGGGAGGTTGTGGTGGAATGGAGGACGTCGTTGATGATGAAAGGGCGCTGAGTGAAGTCTTCCGTTTTGCGAATGACAGGCGAGATGGTTTGGGTGGTGGACGTTCCGGCAGCTCGGTTGGGAAGGCACCCCAATTCCTTTCGCTGTCTACTGAAACTGCAGACGTGAAAAGTTTCGCCTTGTGCACACCCTCTGGGTATGAATTGAGCGTGATATCGTCACAGAAAGGCTGCACGGTGCCGTGCCTTCCAGCCTGATGTTGCGAGTCGACAGGCTTGGAAACCCGTGATCCCATATTCCGGGGAGACTTGACGCTGGGGAAACTACGGTGAATATGATATGTTCCGTTACAGCAACGGAAGAGCAACGAGAAGTAGAAGAGCGTGAGACAGCCTGGCTGGGTTGCAGCTACCTTATCGGCCACATGTTGGGTGGGGAAACTCGCAAGGCTGAGCGCCTCAGGCACGGACACAGCATGGCACAGGAAACAAGCGCCACCCGAAGGGCGCGAGAGCTGAACAACACTACAGATGCAAGATGCGGGTTGAGGAGCGCGGAAACGAGGACAGAACCAATGAAGACTGCGCTATTTGACACCCTGGCGGCGGCAAAGCCTCCTATTTGCTCGAATGCAGGCGAATGCAGGTCGCTATTCACTGCTGCGAACATTCTAGGTTAGGTCTTTTTGCTAACCAGAATGAAGACTGTAATGTACGACAGTTGTTGCTTTCGCCACAGCTTCGTGGTGTACATTTGTTTCTTGACGTTGGTCGTTGTGCAAACACGAGCGTTGATAAACTCAGGCCATCAGCCTCGTATTGCTTGATACCAGAATGTCTTGGGTAGCTTAACACATACACACACACACGTTTAGAGTGAAGGACAGGTACACGAGACCCATGGATAAATTCCATCTTGAACCTCCGAAAGAAGCTATAAACTCGGCAATATGCTTCCGTCTAGGTACACCTATATATCGTGAACTCCATTTCCCATGTTACGAATAAATAGACCTATGTTTCGTCTATATCTTCGTGCCATGAAGCCTATAGTACCACCATAGAATTCGTGAGGTATTTTCTAGGGTGTGTTCAGCGCAAGTTGTAGCGTGTTGGAGGCGAGAGGGATGCCGGCGAATGGGTTGGCCGGACGCCAACCCCTATTTTACGGGAGTCACTCCTTCTCTAGTGGAAATGGTTGACAATGAGAAGACCAAGGTGTGTAATTGCCACTCGCCAAAGAACATCTTGATCCACTGCAGAGGCGCGGTACCCTTCTGAGGGCGCTTGAGGAGCTCCATGTAGATGGCCGACTCAACACACGAGTTGAATTGAAGCCTGGCAGTGAGATTGAACTCCGGATTCTTCTCCCTCGAGGATTTTATGCGACCCCTGCTGTTTATTAACCTATCATCGGTTGAAGAAGAGGTGAGCGACCCATCATGCTCAATGACGTTGTGCTTATTGAGGTCGTTGAGGTTGATGGTGCCGCTTGGGTTGTCCGACACGCGGAGGGCTCCGATGATAAGCCCAGTGGCAATCTTGAGGCTATCGTTAAGACCTTTTGTCATCCCTTTGATGAGGGGTTGAGTTGTGAGGTCCTTGCCATTTCGGTTGATGATGCCGTAGTTCGCAAGAAAGTCAAGTGCTAGGCAGGGTGAAGGCACGTCGCCTAAGACTGGTGGATGCCAATTGCCGTAGTCAACAGCTCAGGCGAGGTCGGCAATGGCGAAAATAGTAGATTTGACTTTCATGTCAAGCGGGGCATATAGAGAGGAGACGGCAGAAATGCGACAAGTGAGATGAGTGAAGTAAAATTTCCCCAGGCAACGGTTAAGATGTTCAATCAAGAAAGCAAGTGCCACACAAATGCCGCAGAGAGAGATAGAAAAGGTAGGAAAGAGCGAGATAAGATATTATGAAGAAAACAATCGGGAATAAATTGCAATCGTACCCCATGAAGGGCCACATTGTCCGTTTTAAGCTCTTCGTGGCCGGCTATGTGAATCATCGGATGCCGTCACTCTTGTGACGTAGAATCTATTCAGTAACAACGACTGTGATGGAGGCCTTGTTTGACGCAAATCAGTGGACTATCTGTAAATAGGTGCTGGAATGCATACGCCGCAGGACTGACAGACGTTGCTGACCATTCCAACCAGAGGCATGGGTCTCGCTTGGGACCTTTTTCCAAGTCACATCTGGTTCGTCTTTATGAATAAAGATACAACGCATTTTATGCGTGTAAGATGGTCCTCTCTCCTATCGCCCAGTAAGCAGGATGACAACCATTTGCCTAAACCCAACAAACTGCTGGGCTTCTGCAGTGCCGCTCGGTCCCTTCACCGGTACGGGGGCCAGAACTCGACACATGAGATGGCTCTTGGTTCCACTCCACATGTACTCTGTTCATGGTGAGGATTTTCAGCTTAGACGACTCCGTGCACGTTATGAGGTATACCTTGAGTAAGTGCATAGAAGGATCAAGGAGCGAAGGAATGGGATCAGTGGGACGCTTAACCATAGACAGTTAACCGGGTATTTACGGAGCAGGTCCATATTCCATCCTGAAGGGCCTGTAGCTTCGGTGACCAACGTAACTCGAGTAGGGAAAGGCCTGCGGATCGACTAGGTTAAACTAAGTTCACACCCACATGATTCTACAAGAGGTTGAGCTTACAAAGACCCTGAGATAATGTGAATAATGCTGTACCATTGTGTTAATTCACTTCCCATCTCTTCCTCCCTCAAACAAGCGACAATGGTGGGTCAGATACATGTTGGAGGAAGTTAGACGCAACAACGTGTCCTTTGGTCCAACAATAAGCCAATGAGAGAGGGCATAGCAGCGTCAGGTTTGGGAACCTGAGTTCTAAGTAGGGGCTGAGACCAGTGCTAATTCTTGAGGTTACAGAGAAAGTAATGGTATTTTTTGAAAGGCAATCTGTGTAACACGTAAATGGTACTGATTATGGAAAATGGAGCATGGACATGAAACGCCGAGTCGTGTCGAAACAATGGCAAGAGGGGAAGAGCTTACGAATCAGTAAGCGGGTCTATCGCGTTCGCGAGCACCATCAAATCATGATTTTTACAGGGAAGTGGCTGGTGGTGAGCGTGCTGAGGTATTTTGGCACCAGCTGAGTGGTCGAATGTGTGTTGTCATAAGGTTTCTTTTGCGCAATCGTTGTGTAATAAGTTCGGATAGAGTTTGGGGACACATTCGATCGAACAAAGACAAATACAGGACTCACCTCGCACTTTGGGGACGAAGCTGTGAAGAGGTTCAAGGCCATTACGAGGCTGGTCATAATTTGATGACAGTCGTTCGTCAGCCTCGGGCAATGAGAGGCCGGTCTTACTCGCAAACGATGCCCATATGCCGTATCGGAAGCGTTGACTGAGCAAGCCGGGGGGCTTCCAGCTAGCATCTCAACAACTCTGCTCGAAACAGCACCTTGGTCCCCCATCGATCATAGCAAGTGTCTGAGATTGAGACAGGCTGACGACAGAAGAAGCATACAGATCGAATCCTATCACGATGCAAAGATCTGTGGTCACCATCGTTTAGGTGCAGGCCGGCTTGGGAGGATTCAACGGCACCGGGATGGAGTAATTGGCTAGTCGGCGATGCTCGTAAATTAAACCAAGTTTTCGCAAGCGGTGATTTATTTGTGAACTCGGCTCCGCGAGACAAAGCGAGCTGGCATGCGGTGAGGCGCGGATGGTTCCGGCAGTACGGCCGCGAGGCTGAAGAAGAAAGAAACGAGGACGTCGTGATAGTGTGCTGAGTATCCTTGGTCTTCTGGAAACACGCGATCGAACGAGCTTGAGAAAGGTGATGACTGGTGATGTCTCGTCTCGTTTTGAAAATAGACGAGGCCTAGTGTCTCCAAGTCGTTCTGACCAAGCAAACGCTCACGAGCACCCACGACAGCACTCTCTTCGACTTGCACCTTCTTGCATCAGCGGAATGATCCGACACAGGGTTGTGCGGGACGTTCGTTTTGTTTTTTATTATCCTACCAAATCGGCAAAGGGGCGACCCAGCTGTGCGCGTCGTGCTGCCTCATTGGTGTGCCCTCGAAACTCGTCTTCCAGGCTCAAGCAAAAGCTTCCAATAGGCGGTCAGCCCTCCGCTTCAGGTGGTGGCTGCAGCTCAAATCGCCCACTCAGATGGCCAAAGCGAGGCTGACGCCGGGCTGAACTCAGCCTCGTGCGCTCCACTAACAACCCAGCGACAGTCGGAATATCAGGCAGAAGGTATTTTGCTGGGCCCAGCCCCGCTGTCCCCAGATCGTCTGAGAGAAATACATCAGAAACATCCAACACCCTGCTATTGCACTCGGTTCGTCTCCTCCCCCGGTATAAGCTGCCGCTGAGCACCGCTGGAGCCCATAGAGTCGCCCCACCAAAAAAGAGAGAAAAGAAACTTCCGAATACGTCCGGGCTGAAAGGAGGACTTCTCACGCCCACGTTGCCATTCTCGAATATCTAGTGCATATGCCTCCCGCAAGATCCAAGGCCAAAATGAAAGAGGAAGCACCGGCTAGTACTTCCGCCGGTACCGAAGTCAACGCCCCGGTAGAACCACAGGCGACCAAGGAAACCGTTGTGGCAGCTCCCCTCATTGAGACCCCGACTACCTCTCCGACTTTCCAAGCCCCAGCAAAGACTCCCCCAAGAAGAGTGTTGCGGCTGAGATGTCCGACCTGCAATGACTACCCGGACGGCTTCCGCAGCGAGCATGAACTGAGACGCCATACGAACCGTGTTCATAGAAAAGTTCGTAAAGTCTGGATGACCATCGACACCTCCCCTGACAAGACGTTCCTGGCAAACTGCAAGGCATGCCAAACCGGCAAGAGGTACAACGAATGCTACAACGCGGCGAGCCACCTGCGTCGGATGCACTTCCACCCGCACAAGCGCGGCGAGAGAAAGATGACGGCGGCCGAGGCTCGACGAGGAGGGAAACCGGGCGACCTGGATCCTCCCATGGAAGTGTTGAAGGCGAACTGGTTGCGAGAGGTGGACGAGATCATCGGGGATGAAGATGCGCCCTACGCAGGCGAGAAGGCCGATGTCCCTCCGAATCCGCTTCAATCTTTGCCCCATCCCAAGGCAGTGAAGAGTGAAGGCAAAGCACCCCCGACACCGACGACGCCCTCGACCCGATCTATGGCCATTGACAGCATTGTCGACAAAGTCGACGCGTCATAACCCCAGAAGTAATGCTGGCACGCGCGTCACCAGGTCTTTCGGGGATCTGACGTGAGGCTAGGATATATATGACTTTACCAACGAGCAAAAATTCAATCGCCTGTAATTCGTTGCCCAGGTTAGCACCTTCTGGGCCTTCAATTTTCCCGTCTGAGACTTCCACCCTCTTGCTCCGAAGCAAGTGCCGAAACGATACCAGTCTGTGAAAGATCCGTACAAGGTGTGGAGATGAACTTTGGGCGGAGATTGAGGGGTAGTCCACCAGACAAGGGAACAGATTCACGAAAGAAAATTGTGTTTGGCGTTATTGGCGTATTGGGAACAGGGGTCATGAAAGAGGGCATAGAGTGCTACAATGAACAGTAGAAACTCAATAACTGAACGAAGAGATAACCTTAAACGCAGCATTAAACGCAGCATTAAACGCAGCATTAAACGCAGCAAATCTTGAAAGAACAGCTCTTACGATGCGTTCGAAACTCAAGACATACTCGAAACCCCTTGCTTGGTTGCCATCTCTTGATATTTGTGTATTTTGCTCGTCGTGATTTCCTCCCGCCTCTGTTCATCTGGCGAAAGACCCCCGCCGCTAGAATGTGTATGGGGGTAATGCTGTATTCTTTTAGCCCCTTGTTACACTTGCTGTTTTCCTAATGGGGCGGTAAACGGCATGAAGATCGTTCTGATAGCGTCTGCGCGTCGGTGAGATGACGTAATCCCACAGCCTTGAGTAGTCGGGTCGCAGGAAGTCGTCGCGGAGAACAAAGTAAGGAATTCAAGAGACAGAGAGGCGAAAGAGATCTCACACATCATATATACGCAGCGGCGACGTACTGCGACAACGAAGTGAGGTGGAATTAAGAGTGCCTCCGTCTGTGGATCCTCCTTGGAGATCCGTGCGTTAAAATCTCGGAGGCACTTTGCTCATCGCGAATCCTTCGAAGCCACTTGCATGATTCCTCCACCAACCCCGCCCCATTTCGCAGTCACGGAAATAGTTAGTCTTCACAGCAGAAGCTTCCTTGTTTCTGCACATCCAATTACTAACATGAGCTAGGCACAACCGTTCACCCTCTCCCCCCTCCCAGATCGTCGGCCTCGCCCGAAGCTGCCTCGAACCTCCTAGAGGGATGCGCCAACAAGCCACCCGGTGATATAAGTCTGCATTTCGGTGGAAATAAGGATGGGGACGTGGCACCGTGCTCCAAATCTCAAGCATATTGAACAATTCATCTGCCGAAGTGTCGAAATCTCTTGGACGACTCCAGACTCTGCATGACGAGCGCAAGAACAGATACTCGATAGACCGTGTCTCATGCTGGACGGCTACCTAAACTTGTCAACCTCGACCATCTCTATAGCTAAATCCTGGAGGTTCCGCCAACCCCGTGCGCAACTTCGTTAACTTGAACAACCTTTACCGTCACAGAGTGTGACCAGATGGGTGGGCATATCTCGAAGATGGGTCTATATTTCCGCGGGGAGTACCTGACCGCGCGACTCATTCCAGTCGCAATCAAACGTAGTGAAGCATTTGGTAAGCGGTCCATCTCAGCATGTACAGGACGAAATGAAGCTCCGTAAAAGACGACGCCTCATCGTTATGCCGTACGTCAACCCTCTCGTCCTGGATATTGCGTATCTGCTACCTAAAATCTTGCTCCTAGAGTGCCAAGTATAGAGGACAATATAACGAGCGCTTAAACCCGAGCCTCAGAGAGCATCAACTAGCATCGTTTTGAAAGAATACAGTTGAAATTGGATGACTTTGGTTCCCTCTCCATGTCAGCACAATTTGGTTGCCAGCTGCGATCTTTGGCCGGCACGCAAATGAGAACGGCGTGCAATGCGTTCAAGACTTTTCGAGGAATTCTGATGGACGGCATCTTGCAGCCTAATGTACGGTTAGGCAATGGCCAACCATTAAAATATTTCTACACCCCTGGCTGTGGCATTGTCGGAGAACTCTAGAATGGTAAGGACCAAGGTGGAAATGAGGCCACACCCGGGGATGACACAGCGGGTAAACAGATCGAGCCTCGAAGACGCGCAAGGGGGTACATTACGATCTTGAGACGCCGAGAGAGCATGGCCGACCTGCATTTCACATAAAAAAGCGGAAGCTCTAAGTAGAGGATGCTTCGTAGACCAAACAACAAGAAAATTGCGTTGAAGAGAAAAGAGAAGCGGATGTGCCGTTCAAGTAAAAAGCGAGCATTTTGATCAGGCAGAGGAAGCATGCCTTTGAGCAAACCGAAGCTGAACGGAAAGATGAAGTGCGCCGTTGAGAAGACGGGACCTGAACAAAAGTTGAACCTTGAGGAGATTGAACTTGAAGCAAAAGCGAGGGAGTTAGCGTTCAGAGAAGAGTTGTTGATGTGGAAGCATAAGAACTTGCTACTACAGCAACAGCTAAGCCAACTACCCAGCGATAATTACGGCGAGAGCGCTAGCATCTGTCAAGCCTAATGAGAAACCTATCAAGCTCGACAGGAGATCGAGGCGATCTGCCTTCCCTTCACACTCTTCATCTTCTCCAAGATCAGTGAAGAATTTCTTTCCGACCCTCTTAAGGACATCTTCGAGTATTGGGAGGACTTTCCGATACCCCCTCCGAAGTCCCATCTCAAAGCCGCTCCAAAATTCTCTCCAGACCCCACTCCGAAGTTCTCTCCAGAATTTCATCCAACAACCCCCCCTGGAAGGCCATTTGCAAGCCCCTCCAGAAGCCAAGACTGAAGACATCTTCGAGTTCCTAGAGAACTCCTCCAACACATCTAGCCCGACTAAGGGGCGGGCACCGTCTTCCCAGTTAAGAAAGTCCTTTATTATTTTGATATTAGCCAATGTGCTGAAACACGGAATGAGAAGGTAAAGTGTCGATGAGATTTCATTCGCGTTGACCAATGTCGCAATGTTGGGCCGAAAGCGTTTCGAGAGAACACTTATACTTTGTTAAATTCGGCATGTGTGCGGCCGGCGATAGTTGACCAATCATCTCTACGAATCCAACGCAGCAACGGTTGAGGAAAGTGGGACCCTAACATCTCCGGCATGCGCCAAGTCGATCTGTCACTTAATTACAACACTCCACTCTGTACTACACTTTCTTTACCCACATATGCAGATACCCATAGAGCAGCCAATACGATTCTTTCACATGCCACGATTTCGCTCTTTACATTTGGTTTCTGGCGCCTTTCACCGAAAGTGTGGATATCAATATACTTGGCATGATTTCCATGCCCGTATTTGAATAGTATCTGGACAACAACCCGAAGCCCCATAACAAAGGGCAGGAGTAAGAATCTCTACACTCGGCAGTATTGGCGGAGTCACGGGAGCAGCCGCTGGGGTTTCTTTGTGCCATTCACCCGTGCTTTTGAAGCAAGGAACATCCCTAATACTCCGGACACAGTAACAGCATCTAAGACTGAATTTAGAAATCCTGATTGTATTGCTATGGGGTATATCGACAAGTGCAAATATACACGCCTCTGAACAACCCTCCGAGCAAACTTGTCGCTTAGTTTCCGACTTAAAGGAATAGTGTAGACCAACACACCCGATTCCTTTAGATATCATACATGCTAACCGTTCGTCGACGCGCCGTAGAATGCCATGGTATCTTCGAGTTCAAACACTCCCTACCCGTCTGAAGCAACGAGATATATAAAAACAAAGTAAAATAAGAAAAAGGAAAGAAAAAAAGTCATGGTGACATAGAGCCCTCGTCTCTTCCAAGTCGTGTCGGCGGAATTTTTCGCCGGAAAAATAGTCATGAATACACATTAATGTATATTGCGTCCACTGCTAATGTGCATGCAAAAACCTCACCGGGACCGCGTACTCAGCCCACTATCACTTTGATTCCTCGATGCCAACCGGCTTGCCGCGATATCACTCTCACTCCCCCCGCTCTCGATTTGGATATTCGTTTCAGTCACAATGCCAATGGCGTTCGGGCCGGGCTTGATAATGCTGTCCTGGCTCCCTGTCGGACTATTCTCTCTCAGCGGATCAGGGTGTCCTCGTGTGTGGGCGGCGTTGCGACCACGGACTATATTTCGTGTGCGGCCGGTTTCTACAATCCGAGAAATGCGGTTGCTACCCCCAACGATGGTGACGGTGCGCGCTGTGCCGATCTCCTTAGAGATGGATTGCAGACTGAAGTTTTGATCGTCGCCGGGGCGCACGGGGTTGGTACGGACGGTGGATATGTTGTGGCTATATGTTTGGGGGGTTGACGAAATATCGTTCGTAACCAGCACTCGACGCGTGAGTGTATAGAGGAGGGCGTCTATCCAGCCGCAAGATGTTAAGAGGGTGCCTGCTACACAGAAAAATGTGTCGGGTAATTGGGTACCCGTCATGGAGGCCATGCGGCCCACGGCGATAGGGAGAGTAAGCACAATGTATACGGCGGGGTACATGATCATGAATTTCGTCGCTCGGGAGAGCCTGCTTGTGTCGTTGTTTATGATGCCTCGTAGTCGGCCGCGGAGGTGGATGAAGATGTGTCCGTAAATCGCGATAGTGCCGAATTCGACAATGAAGACCCAGAGGTAGTGGAAGTACAAGCGCTCTTTCTCAAAATCAGCGGAGATCCAGCACTAAATACAAGTCAGCGAGTGCATTATGTAATTATTAGCACTGAATGCGTACCCAGCCTCCGGCACGCGTAAAGAAATGGTCTCCATGCATTGCCGGACCCAGAACGGTTAACAGGACGGCGAAAAACCATATCGCTATTATTGTTCCGATAAACCACGTGTAGGGCATTTTGTAACCTTTGATCACACCCGTCCATGTGTGTATGGCAATGGCGAGGACAAAGAACCCGCTTGCCACATCGCCCAGGTTGAGGAACCACGCTTGGATGAAGCACGGCGCCGTGGGCGCCAGAATCTTGTCGAGTCGCAGCCAGTGGAAAGATATTGCGAATGCAATCGACTGTTGCAGATCCGCTAAGAGGAGATTGTAAATGAGAATGACGTATTGGTTGTACCCGACGTATTCCTTGTAGTGTGTGCGCCAAGATATCAATCTGTACGTGATAAAGACGAGAAGAGCCGTAACGGATACCAGTGAGAGCATAGCGCAGAGCGTGACGGGAATGAGACCAGTTTGGAATGTCGTAGTGAGCGGATCCAGACTGTTGGGGTATGAGAAGTAGCGCTTCGCGAAAGTTACGCTGCCTTCAAGAGAAGCCATCTGGAGTGGAGCCATCCTGATGGCCGGGCTGCGGTGTTGAGGCGGATTCCAAGAAGCCGAAATGTGGGGGAATATAGACATTTATTGAAGCCTTCGATCAAACCATGATGGACAGGGCGGCGAATTGACGCAGTAAACCAGACGGCGAGGCGTCTTTGTGCAATATTCTTCTGGAACCTCCAAGGAAAGTCGTGGAAATAATAGTCGCCGAAGTGGGGAGTTGTGCGTTTGTGTATGAAGCCGGTGGCGATGGGGGGAGATAAAAAGCAGATGGTCGAAAACAACGAAACGGCCACGCTCACGGACTCTTGTGAAAAACAGAACGTTGAAAGAAAACGGAGGAGATGATAATGACAAGACTCGCTCTATTGGAGAGGCGCCCCTATCGGTAATAAGATGAACGAGCAGATATACGCTAAGCTGACTAGCGTAACTATGCGGGTACGGCCTGGGCTGGCAGCAACGATCACCTCTGGCTGAGAACTATGCGGCTGCGGCCTGGATTGACGGCAGCTCAGATCACCTTCGGCTTAAAACGCTTTGGGGTAGAGCTAAACGCAAAACTGGCAGTAATTGCTTTTTTCCTGCATTCCTTGCAAGCCAAAGGGAAGCCCAGTCATCACATCGGAGGAACAAAGGCGTGAGCCACGGTAGATCCAGTTCCTGTCATACGTTTGGCCTGACACTGACACAAGCCCAAACGTTTGCTGCATAAGACACGCTGCAGTCCAGGGCGACAGCAAGAGGCGGGACGTGTGCATGCGAGCCCATCGTCCGTGACGGTCTGTCTGTCGTGTGATGAGTTTCACAGGCCACAGCAGCAACTGGGGCCGCCGCCACGTGGACAAGCATTTCAAGTCAGCACCGTCTGTGCAACCCCCGACAACAAAGACGTCCATCTTGTACGTGCCAACTTGTGCCGCCACCAGATCGTTCCAACGTCTACGCCTCAGAAGAAGCGAGCGTTCTTGACAGGAGCGCGGTTTGTTCGTTCAAACTTCCGTTCCCGCCTTCCGAATAAGGCGGTGCTGCGCCGCAGCTTCGGGGTGTCGGATCGTTGGGCGAGAGGTTGTCGAGCAAAAGGTTACCATCGGGCATGACTCGACGTTGCGCGCTGGGCCGCTTCTCCAGCCACTCCGGGCCTCGTATCTAGCTTCTTGTGGGGGATGTTCGCCGCTACCGGAAAGCGGGCGTACCCCAGTTGATACCTGATGTTCAGGGGCGTCGTGTTGAACCTCGTTCGCAAGCCATGTCTCCGTGAGCCGCCCGGCATGCTTCTCCTGATTTCCCCGAATGGCCACCATGGAGAGGTACAGGATTGCTGGTCATGAAGCGGTCAAGCACAGTTAGCTACGATGCACGCCATGACTGTCAGATTAACGGCACAGCCCTTCTTACCCGCCTGCCAGTCTGATGGCCTGTGGTTGTTTAGCGAGCCGGCATTGCGTCCCCCAATGGAGCGTGCGGTGGGTGGTTTTTCCGAGAACCGGGCTACGAGCAATATCAATAATTACGTGTTGTTGTGTCGCGGCATCGCCTCGTTGAACCGCCAACAAGTTCAGCATGCCGCACTGGACCATGGTTGCAACAAATAAGCGAAGGGCCAATACTGACGCGCGTGAGGACGACGACGCAAGACTGAAACCCACGATCTCTGGATCTTTGCTCTCGATTGCCACGTGCTGATGTTTCTTGAGACATGAAACAAAAGTTGACGCCAGCGCGTCGGGGCCTTTCTCCGTGGAAGAGGGCCATGGAATTTGCCGGGCGCATCATCAAAATGTAGTACTGGTGGCACATAAGAAGGAAAATGCCACCTCTGCCGCGACTCCCACATCTCTGCTTCAATAACGACTTGCTCAACCAACATGCAACATCAGACCACCGCCGATATTCAAAGTTTTACGTACTTTCTCCGGTCCTGCGTACATATTCATCCGTCCGCCCGCCACCACCACCCGCCACCACAACAGCAACAACAACACGGAGGATCCTTCTGCGAGAGTGACCTGTTGGAAGTTCACGAAGGTGAGGCACAGCAGCAGCGAATGGGCGAGCTCATACCCCGCATATTGATATCTTGGTGCCGGACGTAGCGCCTATTTTAGCGTAGTGCGTCATGCATCATGAAACCCACCTGTCGGTTATACTGCAACAATATTCACCCCATCACGCGCTGCAAGGGACGAGTTTTTGCAAAAGGAGGTATCAGAACCCAAGGGCTTACTGCGTCCACAGCTTCCTTTGATGCAGAGTGAGCTGTGACTTTGGTGCTGTCATACCTTTACCTAAGGGGTAAAATGCTCCCAACTCCATGGCAGACCTTAGCATTTGCTCAACTCGGGCTATTATTTCTCAGCTGAGGGTATACGTTTTTATTTCAAACTCCTCCCCCAACTACTCTGCTGTCAACCACATCATTTCTCACTGTTTGAGGAAGATCACTTTGGCAGTTCATGCAACATGACCAATTACTGATTTGAGGCTCCCGTGGCAAGACAAAAGACAGATACCTCACCCCACTGACCACACTTATTTTCCATCTCAAATACCTCGTCATGCGCATTCGAGCCCTCTATCAAGCATCATCGTCTCTGAGAAGACAGTCCAGACTGGTCGGACGCCCTGGTTTCTATCACATGTTCACTGGAACTCCATGCTTGAACGTCTCCTTAGTCTAGCAGCAGTACATGCATACGGTCACATTTCATCACAATCACTGACAAAACATGACTTCTCATGCGCATGGTAAAGTATGCAACTGATCAACAAGATCATCGTGTCGCCACCGCGCTGCTACGCATCTCCATCTACAAACGAAGCAGACCAATTCCATGTTTGAAATGAAATAGTCTCTCAAACTACCAAGACATTTAGCGAGGGTGAACCTTGTTCGACCCAAAACGGGGGCGTGATCTTCGTCAATGTAGCAAATGCCAATAATCGTCTTTCACACAGCTATACTGCTACATTCATGCCATCGAGTTTCCTTGATGCAACACTCGGTTGCGCGAAGATCGAAGGATCCGTTGGCCTCTCTTGCTTGACGCTCTTGCTGACGAAGCTTGGATGTTCTCTCTCCACGGCCATACATACCATGTCATTGATATATGATATACATTCAGGCCATCGTACCAAAAACTTACCTTCCTGTCGATTCCAAGACCCATGCGTACGTGTGCCCGGTACGCAACCATCGAGAGCTTCGTACCTGGCCGTTTGAGGGGCCACCTTCTCTGTCATGACGTAGATCTTGGATATTGGGCGAAAAAGTTTAAGCATGTCGAAGATTTCGTGACATTATGCACCGATGAAATGACAATGTCGGATGTTTTCAGAGTTTGAGACTCTTATCTTGAAAGAACAAAAACCGTAATCTCTACCGGTTGCGCATTGGTGATCACAGCGAAGGAGAACTTTGTTCGACTTAAGCACTGTGAGTGATCCTCTTTAATATTTCGGATGCCAATGAAAACATAGATCTCGCAAAAAATAAATGGGGAGAGCAGGACTTGGCAAATAAATGGGTTTGGCAACGGCGATCTATATCGGTGGCTGGATGCAACAAGATGACAGCAAAAGCAACGCATTGTGGAAGTGAATGGAAGACAAAAAAAAAGTGTGGCATTGGCACTGGAGGCTAGGTATCATTGGCATGGAGGGTAACTCTAAGCCACGTAGACACACCGTGTTTTCTGCAAGACGATTGCTATGACATCGCCACCTTCATACGCTAGAGAAAGTGCAGACCAGAGAGATGCATTGTGAATTCCGTCAAAACCACGCCATGGACCCATCCGTATCCCGTTTTGCCGCCCTCGAACATATACTCTTCTCCACCCTTAGATTGTGGTCTCGTACGGGATGGCTGTGATGCTCTCAGGCACATTGTCCTTGATGGAAACGGTCCGCGCCTCCCTCGGCGGCACTGGCTGCCTCTTCAAGTGCTCGTGGGTTCCCTCGGTCTTGGCCTTCTTTTGCTTCGCGGCGTTCTCCTTGACACGCCTCAGGAAGTCCTCTCGCGAGCGGGAAACGCGGACGTGCTCAACGCGGACGTTGATGCGCTTCTCGAGGTAGCGGTTGCCAACTTGTCGGTACAGGATGACACCAACGGCGGATTTTGTCACGTTGTAGATAACACCGGTCTATCTGCTTGTTAGGCGCATTCAACTGGATTTGTGGCAGCGTTGATCATACCTTGCCGTGGTAGACCTTGTAGGGCATACCCTTCTGGACGGCACCTGTTCGACTGTAAGCCTATATTCCATACCTGCCCTTCATTACCCTCCGAGGAGAAATTCCGTACCATTGGCCACAACGTCCACGATGTCTCCAACTTTATAGACTCGGAGGTAGGTCGAGAGCGGGATCTAGAGAAATGTTCGTATCAAGTCGGTCGGTCTATCGTGGGTCGTCGTCAAACTACTCACCATACCCTTCTTCTTGAAATCCCTCGAGAACCTGCCAGGGCGTCAGCATTTCCTCCCGCAAGCGTTGCAAACAACACTTTGTGACTTACGCATAGCGCGTACCCGCGCGAAGACCAGCGGCGTGTCCCATGGCGAATGTTGATGTGCGTGGAGGGGAGAATTGGTGGTGTTGATGGTCCTGGAGTGTGTGAAGCCAGCCGCCGCTCAGAGGTGTGTGGCCCTTGGCATCGAAAATTCGCTTATTTTGCTCGCGCCGAGCTTTACCCGCCCACACATTGCGCCTGCCTGCCGAAACTCCAACGCTCGAACTTCCTCAACCTCATCGACAACCATCATGGCGCCCCGCTCCTACTCGAAGACGTACAGCGTCCCCCGTCGTCCTTTCGAGTCCGCTCGTCTGTACGTATAATGTCCCTAAGACCACTGAGCGAGAGCGTGCTCCGCTTATGTCTGGGACACCGTTGGTTAATAGGTAATTAGGGATACTGAGCTGAAGCTCGTCGGCGAATATGGACTCCGCAACAAGCGCGAGGTCTGGCGCGTGCAATTGACTCTGTCCAAGATTCGTCGTGCTGCCCGGTAAGCTGCTCTACTTTGCGCATCTTCCAATTTTTCTGCGCAGACCAGAAATCGCTAACAGTGTGCAGTTCGCTCCTCACCCTCGACGAGAAGGACCCCAAGCGTCTCTTCGAAGGAAACGCCCTCATTCGCCGTCTCGTCCGTGTCGGTGTCCTCGACGAGGCTCGCATGAGGCTCGATTACGTGCTGGCTCTCAAGATTGAGGATTTCTTGGAGCGCCGTCTCCAGACTTGTGTGTACAAGCTCGGTCTCGCCAAGTCCATCCACCACGCTCGTGTTCTCATCCGCCAGCGACACATCCGGTGAGCCCATTATATGCCCCTGCTTCTAGCAAAAGAATGCGATGCTAACGCATTTTACAACAGTGTTGGGAAGCAGATCGTCAACGTTCCCTCGTTCGTCGTCCGTCTCGACTCACAGAAGCACATCGACTTTGCCCTAACCTCGCCCTTCGGTGGCGGCCGTCCTGGACGTGTCCGGAGGAAGAAGGCCAAGGCCGCCGAAAAGGGCGGTGAGGATGATGCTGGTGATGAGGACGAGGAGTAGATTATGCTCTCTCTGGAATGATACAATATGGATGATTGGCGTTGGTCATGACGGGATGAGTCCTTCCAGTAGTGGTCCTGCCTTCCATTTCAGCATATCCAGCGTGGGTCTCGGTTAGCGGATGGTCCACATATCCAAGATGTAGTTCCTATCTGCTCAAAAAATGTTCAATGCTCTCATCCACGCTTGCAAACGCTTCGGCGTGTACTGTGCTCAGTTACATGCGCCATGCATGTGTATGTGATATTCCAGACTGGAGTCACGGATTGTCCTACGTATAGAAATTCTAACTAGAAGTGTCTCCTAACCTATCTATCGTTCCTCCCAATGCACCTACGCTATGCTGAATCTCTGTGATGGCAACGTCACCGTTTAGTACCCACCCACCGAATCATCAGTATATAACCTCGTTGCCCCAACCCCAGGCCTCTTCCCCTCCTGATCCCTCACCCTCCTCCCCTCCTGCATAATCCACAACCCACTACTAGTCCCTAACCTCGTTGCCCCCGCCTCCAACATCTTCACCGCATCCTCCAAACTCCTCACGCCCCCACTAGCCTTGACTTGCATTTCCTTAACTGACACCGGGCTCCCTCCATTGCTCTCTGTCTTAGTAGATAGATACTCTGCCGCGGCAACCATGAGTTGAACATTCGGCAGTGAGGCACCGGGCCCGTTGAACCCAGTGGACGTCTTTATAAAGTCGAAGTTTGCGGCAGCGGCGAGGTGCGAGGCAGCGAGAATTTGGGCCGAGGTTAGTTGCGAAGTCTCGAGGATAAGTTTTAGGATGACAGGAGAAGGACAGAGGGACCGAATCGAGGCGAGCTCTGTATATATGGCACTGTAGTTTGGTATGTCCTCTTCTTCAGCTGTTTTCCCGGATGACAATGAATCAGGAACTGAATATGGGCCCTCCGTAACCGTAGCGCCATCTCTGGGCTTCGAGTTTGCTGCTGTATTAGCAGCGGTAAGCGTATCGGCGGTAGAGTCCCTGGGTTTTAGTTTAGGAGCGGTGGGGGTGGTGGGGTTGTGGGCTGTGAGGATGCGGTGGTTGAGCACGACGTCGAGTTCGGCGGCTCCAGCTGCAACAGCGGCGCGCGCTTCACGGAGCTTCAAGTACATGTCTTGCGTTCCTTCGTGGAAGCCCACGACGCAGGCTACGACCACCGAGGAGCCCTTGAGGTTGGAGACGCAACGCGAGACATAGTTTAGGCGGACGCATACGCTCTGCGAGTTGTCAGTTGGGTTCAATGGGGAGTAGGGAGATATGGAATGGCAGCAATTGGACTACCAGTATCATAAAGAGACGCGAGAGCAGAGGAGATCATAGTTCAAACGCGGCGCTCCCCAAATCCCATCTCTTTCCTTAATGAGATATGTGAAATGTGCCTACCTTGAACCCCTCTGTCCGTGCCTCTGAACACAGATCATCAATCTGCTTACTCGTCGCATCCAACTTCAACACCGTATGGTCAATCGTCTGCGCCAACTCTTTGCTCCCGGCAGCCGGCGCTTTGAATTTCCTCGCCTTATCCACCTGGACTTTTCGCTGTGTCTCCGCAATCTGCTTCGCCCACTCCTCGTTCGTGTACCGGTCCGTCATAATCTCTATCTCGCCGAGCCCCGAGTCCAAAGCTGGGTGAGCCGCGAGGAAGGCTTGAATTAGGATTTCAGATTCGGTGGGGGTTGAAGCCATGGTGGGAGGAAGGATGACGTCGTAGGGGCCTGGAACGCGCGACATGATTCAATTCAATATTTGTTGCAGGTGGATCGTGCAGACTTGCTGGAAGGAGATGGTTGGGTATACCTACAGTTATTTTTATGTGCCTTGAGTTCTTAGGTTTGAGCATCGGAGGTCAGCGAAAGGCACGTTTTTGTTGTCATGCGGAGGGTGCGGGTCAATCATTTAACATGGATGTTTGACTGTGGTCTGCCATTGGCGGTTAGCGATGCAAAGGTCCTGCTGCACTCAGTAAGGCGCCATGATCTATTAGCGTCTTGGGCATATGTCTGCATCGCAGTGGGTGTGCGCTGAGGCTCAATTTAATTTTTTTTTTCATTGGATGCTCCGATTGCTTCTTGCAGCAGTTTGAGGCAAGAGAGTCAATATTTAAGAGCAAACTGGAGAATTTGGGTCAATTTGCGGAGAGCGAGCGTGAGGAATTGATTTGTTCGATTTTAACAAAGGACCGCGTGCGGAGGTCTCCTCGATTGCAAAGCGGTCCTCGCTCTCGGACGATTGATCCAGAGCTCTGAAATGCTATCTCGCCTCCCACATGCATATACATGAAACTTTCGGAAAAGATATGCCGCATATAGGAAATGGATTCAAGGAGAAAGGGTTGTTGTAATCAACGCTCGATATCCGGAACTCCGATTTTGAATTTTGGCTTGACTCAGTCGAAGGTCCCTCTTCTATCTTGCTGTCGAGTCGATAGGGACCAATGAGATATATAACCCTATCCCATTACATATCGTTGTTGTCGTAAACCATCATTCCCCAACCATCGTCACCCCAAAGAGACATCTACTTCCGTCGGAAAGAGCATCCCTCGGTCAACCGCGCCTTTCCTCCAGTCGGCTGGCACCTGCCCATATCCATTAGCACCTATCACTATCCATATCGTTGGAGCCTAAGCTTACAGCACTTGCGAGCAGCCCTGGCAGACGACGACGGTGTTGGCATGCGAGAAGACAGTGGTGATTGTGAAGCATCCTGGGCACTTGACGTCCATGAAGAACGAGCGGGGGCCGGGAACGAGAGTCTTGAGCTTGTGCTTGCGGGCCTCACTGCGGTCGAGTATTAGCTTTATCCAGATGTCGAAGTTGGGTGAATAGCATACGCGGCCGGGGTCGGGTTGAGGAGATCAACTGCGAGAACCTAAGAGGCAAGTATGTCAGCTAAAAACTGTATTGTGGGATGGGCTGCAAAGGGAAGGGCGGTATGAGGGCGCTGATTCGAGGTCCCGTGGCGAAATCTGGGTGTCGTGTGTGTATGCCACAAATTGTTTTACTCGAGTGCTGCGGGTTCGGGGCAAGGTAAACTCACCATCTTGACGGATTATTGAGAGTCCTTTACGTGCTCGTTTCGGCAATGAGGTGGTGTCGATGGATTGAGCGAGGGATCGAGAGCGCGGTGAGCTTTGGAAGAGGGGAGGCAACGGCGAGGTTTGTGGGTTGAAATTGAAAAAGGCCAAGCCTCTTGGCGTTTTCGGCTCATCAGCCAATCAGTGGTCGAGTCCACATTCGCGGTTCAACTTCGTCACTCACCTCTCCGGACTTTGCGACTCAATCACGATCGAAGCAATTCTAGGCAGCAAAGCGATTGTTGATAGATGGCTGCAGATTGGATTTTATATAGCTTACGACCAGAGCAGTGATGGTGAAGAGACTCTAGCTCGTGCCTCCCGCAGGACTTTCCTGAGATAGTCTTCACTAAAAATATTTGCAATGCCTTTTACCATTCTGTTCCAGTATGCAGGAGTAGCAACGTCCTGCAAGTTGTTTGTAACCATTCACGCCTCTTCTCTTGGCTGCCATAATCCACAATTAAAGCAGCCACGCCAAATGTTAGGTCGACAGCTATTCCACCTTCGGTATAACCTACGAGGTTCAAAGTCAAATGCAAGTAACACCATTTCGTACCATTTCATTCCTCTCAAGCAAGAAACAGTTCCATGGCCCAAAAACCAGATATAATACGCCCGTGGTAGAGCTTTATTGAATGATCACATTATAATCTTATTGGAATCCTAAGTAGGTTCGCATTTCGCTTGGAGTTGTTAAGTAATCCAAATGTTGGAGACAGGTGGGCGAAGAAAGTCTGAAGGAGGGTACGTAGCAGTCCATGTGCCGCCATGGGACTCGATTAAAAAAATCACTGCGGGTATCGAACTCAAAACTAGCTATCTCGATCCAAAATTTCTTCTTCTGAACTTCATCCTTTCCCACCTTACCACTTCCCTCTCCTACTCTCAAGGCCGCAGGTCACATAAACAATCATTTCGAACCGCTACCCGCCATGACGTCTGCCTGATCCACCTCTAAGGCTCGCGGCGAGCAGAGCAGAACCTCAAGAAACTTCGAACAATCGCCGATCTCGATTTCATCGCGGAAACGAAAGCACGTTAGCAAGAAGCAATGAGTCAAACAAGGCGTGGCATGCAAGGAAATGTCAACGAACGGCGTCCGAAACTATAAACGGTCTCCCGGATGAATTATTTCTCCATGTCTTCTCTTTCGTACTGGAGCAACCGATTCTCGAAGATGTTACCCTCCTCAGGTACTCCTTAGTCTCACGAACTGTTCATCAAGTCAATGCAATATTAATGTGCCATTATTGGAGTCACGGGTTCAATCAACTTTCTGCGTCCGACATCTGCATACTCGTTCGAGCGGATTCGACACACTACTGAGTGCTCTGCTTCGATCTCCTGAGCAGCTCAAGCCGAAACGTATCAAGCTCTCAACTCCAACTTTAAAGAACTATTACAGCCAGGCCAAAACACCCTCGGACTCGACGTCGGTTTAGGGGATCGCCGTATCGAAATAGACATGACCCCGTGATTCACCAGTTTCATCTCCTCGTGTGTAACAAATTACACCGATTTGCAGTCCGTCATTACATATATCGATGTTCGACATAACAATTACGTTCAGCTTCATATAAAGGTGGCGAAGGACGCGCTTGTTCAACACAACATTGACTTTGATTACTGTCTCTGCTATTGGGGTGACACATGTGGTGGGCCATCGAAAGGTACATTTAACCTCATCCAACACTAGTATGGAAGTGTGCTAACTCATTGCGTTAAATGATCGGCACGACGATATCGAGGTATTGACAGAGGATTATCGCATGAACTTTGATGAGCTTTTAGATCATGTCTACACAGCTGAGGCGTCTAACGATTACGGGCATTGAATTCATTTTCCTGACGCTCTATACCCGCCTGATTACCCCGAGCTTCAAAAATACGCAGAATGACAGCACGCTTACTACAAATAGCATTGGGCAACTGTTTATCATATCAGAAGGTTGAGGGGAGATAGGTTGGCCATCTCAATTGTCATTGATGCAACCTATTGTGCCCTATGAGGGAACGTTGCAGGTGACGATGATACTATTTCCGAGCAAATACAACAAGTTAGTGTAAAACATAACAAAAAATCTTACAGGGTGGCTAGTTCTCGATGATTGAGCGGGTGGCAGGAAGTCTCCTTCCATAGGTGGAAACGTGTCGTAAATTGTGATATACTTGCGAATTCGATTTCTTGGACAACGTGTAATGTTGGTCGTATGAAGTTGCTATGTCCGTTGTCCTCCCTCATTGAATCCCCAGTGAACGGTCGTTTGCCCATAAATTTCAGCGTAGACATGCGTAGTGTATTCGCCCTAGCAAGAGAGAAGAAAAAAAGGCATTGTCGAGCGAAAATTAGACAGACATTATACAAAAACTTTTTTTATACTCGTTTGGAACAGAACGGGAAGATAGAGGATGGTCTTTAGGGTTGATGATCCCAGACTAATATCAGCTTGAAGCTGCGAAAGATTTATGGTAAGAAGCTGTCATGATATCTTTTCAGGTGTAAGACTGTGAAACACTTGAGGTCAGCTTAGCGATAAGCTTTGAAGTAACGGAGATAAGAACGGTGCTGTAAGATACACCGCTGCTTTTGTTGCTGCTGTTGATCGGAATGTACATTGCAGTGTCAGGCTGTGATGTGGCGGACCGACCCTTTCCTCGTACTACGCGGTGGGGTCCGTTGTCCGCCCCAAACATGCGAGGCCGAAAATTTCAGCTCTCCAGAAATAGCTACATAGACTTTCGACAAGGATAGTTCCGGTACGAGTACATACCGCTTGTATAAGTAGAAGAGTGGGGACGTGAGCCTCAGCTACATGGTGGATTCATTGTTGTAGGGGAGTGAGTTGGGAATTGTGGATGTGGATGCGGACGCGAGGCGCAGGGGTTCGCCTCTCCCAGGCATGCGGTTGTGGGGATGCGGAAGGAGGAAACGTGAAAGAAGATTCCTTCCTAGAGCGGGAGGTGTATACAGGTACGGAGCTGTAAATACATTTTCTCCGTGCATACGCAGATCCTAGATCTTGCATCGGAGGCTCCGCTCGTTTATCTGAAAGTTTGTTGTTCAAAGTCCGAAGTGCTGGCATATCAGCCCGATATTCGGAGGCGAACAAACTCATGTCCGCATCGTGGTATTGGGCAGCAGCAAGAGCAAGCCGTCCAAATAAGCTCACAGCTCGTGGCCTGTGTGGAGATGACATGCTCTAAATGGGGTATGCGCTGGACAGTCAACAACTTTTTAGTTTCGGGATTTTGGTCTTATACGAGGAAGCTGAAGACTTGGGACTTCCTAGCATGGAAGGTATAGATGGAGGCGCATATCCAGTGCGATGGATGGTGGCGCAGAAATGAGACCAGTAAAATCCAAAGACCAAACATGCCGAGGCTGCTGGGTTGTGTTGACATGGAAACTGAGAATCCTCAGATAGAGCACTGTACATTTGAACGCGAATCCGAGAATGCATGTTGGGCGGCCGGCTGTTTAAATGCTTGTTGCTTCATTACCGTAGTGGTGCCGCTGTGGCTTGCCAGAGAGTCAGGACCGGTTTGCACATGCTTGTGAGCGTTGGAGGTGTGAAGTTCAACGTTCTGCCCTTGAACAGGAGCGAGACCGAGACCGAATCGCCACAGTTCAGCGATTGATAGAGGCGCAATCGTCATGTCTCAGATGGAGTAGACTGCTCGCGTAAACTGCCTTCTCGAAACAGCCGGCGAGCGCCTCCAACGGACCGGTCGTTCGAAGCCAAATTGCTCCACATGTTGCGCCAGTCTGGTGCGGGGTTACTTCCCGGGAGTCCGTGCCGGTCCTGGCTTAGTTATATCAGGTTTGGGAAAGACGACTCTTGGGGACAGCGATTCCCCAGCAACAAAACCGTGTGCGTTTGGATGTTGTCGTTGTGTTGTGCCCCTGGGTCACGGAAGCACTGCATTGTCTTACCAAATTGCTCAATATCATGCCCTGCCGCTTGAGCCAGCCTTGTGCGCAAAGCTCGATGAGAACGTGCCCTCAAGCGCGCGGTGCTCTGGGGTATATTGGCCACCCATATAAGGTGCCGCGGGCGTGGGCCCTGCAAGGATTCTTCCTACCCGGGAACTTTGACGTCGTTATGCTGTGCCCTCGCTGGTTCGACAGCGCAGTGCAGCTGCAAAGTGGAGGGCTTGGAGAGCATGGCAAGCGGCGCGACTGCAGTTCGTACATCTGACACTGCCGGGGGCCTATCCGCCCAATCCAGGCGCAAAGAAGGAATCGTTTCCACGGTCTTCTATACGTCTGAACGTGGCGGTTCTCATGATTGGCTACCTGAACGTTGGGGTCAACAGACCCACTGGTCAGACAGAATGATGATTGATGGGGGTTCAGGATCGAGAGTAGAAGGATGCTGGGAAAGGGATGGGAAACCCGGGGCAAGTCTCGGCAGATGCTCCCGCTAGTGGCCTAGCGGCGATCAGCCCCCAATCGTAATTGAACCCCGTCCACTTGAAAGCAGACATGGTGATGGCGACAAAATGTTGTTTATTGATGGCGCGGGAACTTGGAGGCCCCTTTCCGCCTTTCCATCGTCCATCGTTGATTCACCCGTCCTACGCCTCAGCCTTAATACCCGATAGGGCCCTCCCACGATGGTGCGACCACCTGGCGTGGTCCAAAAAAGCCACGCCGCTGCTTTAGGGGCTTGTCCTCATCCTTATCCCGAAATAACCATGTTCTCCGACTGCTCGGCGGCCCGTGGCCTCTTGGCCGTGAACTCTTGGTCAGATGACCGCGATTTTCCTCCAATCTTTGCTCGTGTGCTGCAGACACAAGCACCGAGCACGAAGGCTACTGGTGGCGAAGCGAGACAACGTTGTCGTGGCTTGCTAAGCAGCCTTCGAATTTCCTTCTAGCTGCTCTTACAGACGGCCTGCCCACCGCACCGCGTCCGTGCTTGGTGCTGCTGCATCTAGACCAGCCTGTTCGTCGCTGTCATGCCGCTCCCTGCTGCTCCCTGCTCCCGTACCACGTTCTCGCGTTTGTGCCGGGGCTGCCCTTTCACTTGGGCGGTCGTGGAAGGGCCGGGGTCCGCTAGTCGGTCTGTTTCTTGATTACAGTCGATGTGAATGCGAGATCAGCGTGTGGTCCCCTCGTCTGGGCGCTACTTTATTTTACTTGTCCCCAGTATACCTCTCACACTCTTATCCAGCAGCCTTCCGTCGAACCGTACCGCTTGGAGGTATCTTCCGGTCTCCTCTTTCCTTTTCTTCCGTCTCATTCCCATCCAGCGACAGTATGATATCAAGACACAGCTCGAGATAGATCTTGTCCAGTGCGTGTCTTCGTCAACATCCCATCTCCGCCCTTCGGACGCCACCCACGGCACATCGCTATGCCTGCTTTTGAGCATCTGGATCCGGACTCGGCCACTCTACCGAAACTTGCTCCTCACATCCATCCTTGGCTACGGGCCGTTGTCGTCTTGGGATTTCTCTCCTTCATCTCGTCCGTCACACTGCTCTTCGTCCTCGCGTTCAAACTCATCCAATGGCAAATCAAGTCGAAGCGTTCCAATCAATTCGTCATTTTGATATTCAACCTTCTCTGGGCTGACATTCAACAATCACTGGCCTTCCTGCTGAATGTCGAATGGCTCCGTCTGGATTCGGTCGTCGTTGACAATCCAATATGCTTCGCCCAAGGATGGTTGGTGTCGACGGGCGATCTGGGTAGTGGAGTTTGGTGCTTCATAATAGGACTTCACACTTTTGCCTCTGTGATCCTTGATTATCGGCTCAAACCTCGTGCCTTCTTCATAACCATCGTCACCCTCTGGGCGTTAATATACGGCGTATCTGTGATTCCAATCGGAATGTATTCAAAAGAAATATACGTTCGGTCGGGGGTTTGGGTAAGTTCAGTTCCATAGTTTTCATTTGCCGCCATTAATAACATGTCTAGTGTTGGATTCATCATGACCTGAAAGACCTGCGTCTGTGGACACATTACATCTGGATTTTCGGCTTCGAATTCGGGAACGTCATCATCTACGCGGTCATCTACTCTATGCTTATTAGTAGAATCCGCTCAGGATACTACACTCCCGCTGAAGCCAAGCGCGTCAAGGCCATCTCGAATTTGATGGTCGTGTATCCCGTCGTCTACGTTGTTTGTACGCTGCCTCTTGCCTCAGCCAGAATGGCCGCTATGCGAGGAAGCGCCCATGCGCCTTCACTTTCACGCCTCTGTCTCTCCGGCGCCATGATCACATCCAACGGCTGGCTTGACGTCTTACTCTACACAGTGACCCGCCGCATCATGATCTTCAGCGATGAGCCTCCACCAGACGACAATGGCATCGACACCTTCTCCGCGTTCTGGGCCGCGCAACCGAAGCGCTTCGGCGCTGCATGCACCATCTCATCTGCGGGTCCCAGTTCCGAACCGCCAACTAGCAGACGGAAATCTTCCAAAGGAGTCGTCACTCTTTCTTCGCAAAACGACTCCGCGCTAGACTTGTGCGGACTGGGAAGCAACGACATCAAACTCGTGACAACGACGCACATTGTCAGTGAGCCCGCGCAGCCAGAGGACTACGAGGAGATGGCTGCCGAGTTGAGAAAGTATAGACCTAGGACACCCGTGGGACGGTGGAGCGAGGACAGCTCGAATATGAAGGATCTGGAACTCGCACATATACCGCTCTGAAGGCCGAACGAGGATTGATGATCGATAAAAAGAGTATTCTGCAAGACACCCTGTCTGTCTTCGAAGACACGATGGCCTGCTGTATACGAACCGTACTTTACAAGGATGAGGATAGAGTGTATTACTATACAATGGGACGGTTGCATAAAAACGGGCGCATGGGTCTTTTTTCTACTCAGCATGGGTGCCGGCATTCTTGCATTTGCATCGGAATGATAATGCAAGCGCAAAAATGGAATTAACGGGTAATAGGAAAGGTACATTGGGCAGAAATACGATGTAGGATTGGACGGATCTTGTAGCAGGAGCGACGTCCAAAGACGATCGTCCACCACTTGCCAAATAGCAGATTGTGGCAATGGATTCAAAATATACCATTAAGTTATGGTAGGGGGGCATCATCATGTCTCTCCTACTTCTCCAACGACATTTTCTTCCTTGGCTGTGAAAAAAAAACTGTGTCTTTATCTGATGTCTTAGGACTTGGCGTCTTTGCCCACCATCCAACCCGTATGTTCAAGCGTGACCCTATTACCGCATAATCTGGTGTAAGTGAGTTTACCTAGGCTCAAAGGGGGAAGCTGGTCCACCAATTATATGACTGCTCGTGAGGCTGTTTATTTGGGGCTATTTGTCTTRGCATCAAAAAAGTTTGGGCACTTACGGATGACCGCATACCCCTCTTTGTGTACGTAGCTGGGGTCGTAAGTTCATCCTCCTCTCATATCATGCCTCGGGGCCGTTTTAGAGTAGATCGTAACATCTTGATTGATTGCTCTCCTGCTACAGCTTCTGTTCCTTCTCTAACTACCCTCTTAAATCTAGCTAAAGTGTGGTCTAAGTGTCTCCTCTCCATCTAAGTTTGTAAGAGAGAGCCCTACGCGTATTCTATATACAGCAAGGGTATCAGGGTTAGATGGTTGGCGACAGACAATTTGATCAAGCTTGAACGCTTCAAAGCATTAACTGTTTGGGAAGTCTTTGGTGGCGACTACAGTGTGCTAGTGACAAGTATATTAGTAGAGACAGTAATAAACGGCCCCAGAAACTTACAGACAAGCTCACAGTCCCCTGTACCAGTAGTAGCCATGGTTAACGCAAAAACACAGCTACACGCAGGAAGATGGATTGACGTTGATTCCCTGCGATTACAAAGCACTAAACAGCCCCACGAGCAGCCATCTAATTGGTGACCAGCTTCCCCCTTTGAGCCTAGGTAAACTCACTTATACCAGATTATGCGGTACTCTGCCCCGAGGTGTTAAGAATTTGTTCTTCTACGATTCATTGCTTTTTCTTAGTCCCGTTCTTATTCGTTCTCATCTGAACTTAATTTCCCCCTACTTCTCGATTCTCGATCCTCCATTTATTCCTACCCAATGCGACAATACTATTGCGACCCTGCGTATTCGTAGTCGACGAAGCGGTGCGAGAGACGGACTAGCACAGTCTTCATATCTCACGCCTCTCTGTTCTCTGATCTGCTAGCCTACCGGATTCCGTGTTGCTAGATCAAATGCATTCGGGCCAGATTTCGGCAACTGTGGATAGCAGCATAGTTGCGACTATTTTCGGGCAATCACGAAATTTAGGTCGTTGCGTGTATGCATGCGCTTCTCTCCGAACAGTATATATACTGCGCGTTCATTTCTATCTTATACAGTCACAAGTCTGCAGTGATCTCTTAAGTTCTCCCATTACAAGCTTATCAGTCTCAAGGGATGGTAGCTCACATCACGTCATCAAAGACCTCAGACGCGGAGAAAAGCGAGATTCACTATCTATATGAGCCTCCCTGCCACCGACTCCCTATCAGTACCCAACCTTGGATATAATTACCCTCCTAATGCCGTGCTTTTCCCGCACCAATACTCGCTCCACCTCAAACGTCCAAAATAGCGTAGAGAAGTACCCAGATCGTTGTACAATATGTGAATACGGGGTGCGGTTTGGGGAGAGGAAATGGAAATGATGTATATCTAGTCCACAATAACGCCTTTTGCTAATGGTGTCAAATGAGATGCCACCCCTGTAAACGCCGGATATGTGCCGATGAAAACTAGATACCAAATTGGGGAAATGTGTGCGTGTTAACCTGTCGCAGAGAGGCTAAGTCAGAAAGTGCGGTGTGTAATGCCACATCACGATCGCATACTCTAAGATCCTTCCAAGCACACAGAAGATGACGCCTGCATCGTGCCGCAATCACAAATCTCTCTTAAGAGAATTGCGAATGCTGCACAGGAGCACTGCGGTATCCACCTTGCGGTGCAATGTAACTCCAAGCCGCATTCGGCGCCTGACTATCCTCATGCATCTGACTCGATGGGGGCTGCATCTGCTGCTGTCTATCTTCCTGGCTCGGCTTCAGCATGACTTGCATGTGCTCGATGTCGGATATGATAATGTTGAAAGCTTCCGAGACTTCGTGGAGCACCACATTGCGGTTGTAGTCACCACGGTGCTTCCAAATTGCGTCCATCAGGGCTGCGTTGACTTGCTCTAGCTGCTCGAGCGAGCACCCAGAGGTCTTCGCAACAAGGTCTCCGTGGAGCGCACGGAGCTGGAATTCATCGAGAATGAGCTTCGGCGGATCGTTCTCGTCATTTAGCAGCGATGTGAGGTTCGTGACGTGCTTAGGCTGTGCTGGAGCGGGCATAGAACCCTGATGTTGCGACGATTGCGATGGCTGCGAGTTTGAGGGTTGGCTGCTGACGTAGTGTTGTTCTGGAAGAGCATTAAAGTTAGCACTGACGGGGGGAGAGGGCTTGCGCCAGAACGAATAGTGATACGAACCTTGTGTATCGGGTAGTTCGAAATCGCCTGCGTTGGGAATCATTTCTGAGAAATTGACGCCCGCTGGTGTAACACCATTGGTACTCTGGGTGTTGAATCTGGCTCCAGACGACCGATCTGAAGTCTTCTGGCCCGACGTCGTGGTCGAAGCATCGTTCTGATATTCTGATGGATGAGAGTTGAGTGCCATGAAAGTGCGACCTGAAACCTGCGACTTCTGGGTCTGAGTATGAGGCTGGGTCTGTGTACCGGGTCGGCTGGGTGTCTGGAATGCGTGTTGGGTATTCGTATTGGGATCTTGACTGTCTGGCATATGTGTATCCTCATCTAGCCGTGAAGGAACGTGAGACCCGTTTTGTTGGGTGTTGTGACTGGCCTCATCTGTGCTCGTGCCGTTGGACAGTGGACCCGCCGGCGCGAAAGCTCGCGAAGGCGTAATGGGAGGTATTACCGATCCTCCAGGTATTGGCTCACCGAGTGTGATGGGGCCAGAGGTATCACCTGTCTCTATCGACAGCTGCGGTGGGACTTTGGCAACTTCTGTCGTAACTTCATGCCCAGCAGCAAGAGCTCTTTCATGTTTCTCCTTGGCTTTGCGCTCTCTCTCTAGTTCCCGGGCATATACAGCCTCGCATTCTGCTGCTAGCTGTGGGAATTGTGATATGATTCCTTCCACATCGACTTCTACGTTGGCAAGCATCTCATTTGTTTTGAGAGTCCGCTCAACATCTCCCCAAGTTTTGGCATCCTTGGATAGTGTTCGAATGTCTGCCAGAAAATCCCGTGGACGCTTGTAGTAACCATTGGAGAGACGTTTCTCAATGTTTGTAAGATCGAGATTGTAGTACTTGTTGCCACTCTCCACATGAAGCAATACATCAACTCCTTTAGCATCCTTTGATCGCTCCCACGGTCGGACCACGCCTTCCTGTTGTTGCTGTTCGGGTGCAAGGTCGGTTCCAAAATGATTGGGATCTTGCTCCTCGAGAAGGTATTGATACCAGCTTTCATCGACGATTGGCCTATGAAACTTCCTATATGACTTCTTCAGCTGTTCCATGATGGGTTGAAGGGCAACCTTGAGTTTGTTGAGTGTCAATCGATCCTTCTTTCGCTGAGCTTTCTCTCGGGCGGCCAGTTCTGCCGGATCTAGGACCGGAGCGACTATTGGGGCATGCTCTAATACGGGTAGTATGCGCTTCTTGCGGTTGTCGGGATCAGGCATGTCGGCTGGAGACATTCGGATGTATTGACTGATGTTGTTGAAGAACTCTGAGCGCCCTTCCAGGTCTGGCCGCTTGAGGAGGAATTGATTGTTTTTGGAAAATGAGAACAGGTCCATCATCATCTGGGGATCTGGAGTGTCTTCCTCGGAAGCCTGTTCTAGGATACCAAGAAGAAGAATGGGTTCATTTGCGCCAAGGCTACGCAGAAGGAGCTTGAAGGTCTTTATTGCCGTTACGGGAAGTGTTTGGTACCAGACATCGACTGCAGGAATGTATATAACACTTGGCTTATGACGTCTGACTTCAGTGAAAAGTTGAGTTATAGCTGCCTCGGGGCTTCGGGTTGAGTCCTCCAGAATGGTTGGAAGATCAAATGATTGCACATGGAGACCTTCGATCTTGTTGAGCAGTGCCGCTCCCAGGTATTGCTGACCCATGCCCTGCAGGCCGGTGATAAGTAGACGTGGACGGAAAATTCTGCCGCTTTCGAAATTTCGCAAGGTGGCGTCTCGCTCGAAGCCCTTCTCGTCTTCTCGATCATCGAATTCTGCTTCTTCGAGAGCAGTAAGCTTCTTCCTTCGCGGGATGAGCTCGTCAATGCGCTTGATGATTTCTTCAAGGGGCTTTCGGAGCAACGGCTCAATGTTCTTTGCGAGTGGAGCAGCGCTGGCCGTCATCGTCCGTTGGGAGGAAGGTACCATCTTGTTAACCGAGATCATGAAGTCCTTGGCTAGAACCTTGATATGGCTCGGGTCAATAAGAAGCTTCCTCTCCGACGTGTAGATTTGCGGGAATGTCCCTTGCACAGCATTCAAGGCGGCCTCGGTGCACAGAGCTCGAAGGTCCGCACCGCCATATCCTTTAGTCAACTCGGCTAGCTGGTCTTTCATCTCAGCCTTGGGAGGCGGCTCCCAATTTTTCGTGTGAATGTCGATAATGGCACGTCGACCCATCACATTAGGTAGTGGAAAGTAGAACTCACGGTCAAACCGACCAGGTCGTCGCAGGGCTGGATCAACGGAGTCGGGACGATTAGTTGCCCCAATGATGATAACTTGTCCGCGACCGTCCATGCCGTCCATGAGGGCCAGAAGTGTTGCAACAATCGAGGCGTGAATCTGCTCTTGTTTACTCGATCGGACAGGAGCCAGCCCATCGATTTCATCAAAGAAGATAATGCTAGGCTGAGTTTTGCGCGCTTCCTCAAAGAGAAGGCGAAGCTGTCGTTCGGCCTCACCAACCCACTTGCTCAACGCATCGGCGCCTTTGCGCATGTAGAAAGTGACTTTTTGGCCATGAGCGCTGACGCTGGAAGCGAGGGCACGAGCAAGAAGCGTTTTTCCAGTACCCGGGGGACCGTGGAATAGAACACCGCGAGGAGGGGTGATCTTGAAACGCTGGAAGACTTCTGGGTAGAGGAGAGGAAGCATAACCATCTCCTTCAGCTTGTTGATGTGATCATCCAGTCCACCGACACCGTCGAAACTGACCGCGGGGTCAACACCGAGTGGATCAGCATCGGCGAGGGCTTTCTTATCCTTCACTTTGCCGAAGTTCGCAGGACCTCCGCCACTCGCTTGCTGCGGGTCAGCATTGTGAGTTTGTGGGAAGCCAAATCCTGGGCCTGTTGCTGTTGTTGGAGTCATGCCCATGGTACCTCCAATACCTCTGGGAGCCCTCTGGATATCGTCATCGCTGCTATCCGAATCAATTCCTCCCACTGCACCGACCCCTTCAGCCATGCCACCTTCTAAGCCACCACCGAAGGGGCCTCGGTTACTGAAAAGGCTTCGGTATTGACCGCGCCCACCCTTCGAGCGTGACTGTTGAGCAGCCGCACTGGCAGCTTCCTCGTCGTCAAAAAGGGGATTCTGTTCAGGACGTACTACTCGATAATCGACAGTAGTACGGGCTCGGCGCGATTTGGGTGGCCCATCATATGTCAGATCATTGTCTGGAGGGTTTCTCGTTAAACGGCGTCGTCTGCTTGTGAGTTCTTGCGCCTCTTCTGCTAATTCGTCCGCGTCCAGGATAGAGTCCTGGTCCGAGTTCGAATTGCGTCTGCTCCTCTGGGACTGTCGTGTTTTCGCACGAATGCGATTTGATCTCCGGCCTGAGCCAGAGCCACTATCTTCTGACGTCGACTGCTGGCCCTTGCCGTGGTCAGATTCGGACAGCTCCTCTTCCTTGTCCTCCTCAGCAGCGGGCTCGAAGTCACTGCTCTCATCTACACCGCGTTTCCGCTTGGCCGACTTGCCTCGGGACTGAAATTGTTAGCATGTTGATCACATGGAACCCAAAATTGGACCTACCCTTAGATTCCTGCCGCCACGCGTAACAGGACCTTCCTCGTCCGAGTCCTCTGCACCATCATCATGCTGGGACTCCTGGATGACGCCTTCCATATCTTCATCGCCAGCTTCGTCCTTCTGGACCTGAGCTTCATGCGCTGGCGAGCCTTCGTGGCTAGCTTCGACCTGAGTTTCGCCACCACCGAGAAGCTCGCCAAGCGGACCCGGGCTGTCTTCGTCGAGCACCATCGAGGCCTCTTGCGACGCCTCCATGATTGCGCTGGGATGCTGTACCCTTGGGCCTTTTCCTCCTCTCGTCGCCCGCGCAATAAGTGGTTCGGGGCTACGGGTGCCTTGACGAACGATGTTGACATGCTTACCGGAGTCGGAAAGAGTGACTAACGGTGCCTCTATATCGTGGGAAAGACGACTACTGCGTCGTGCACCTGATACCTCCGGCGTCTTGCCACGCACGGTCGACTTGCTCGCTTTCCGGTCTCGCAAATTCCGGCGGGGGTTCATCTTTAGCACTACAATCAGTGATGGCTTTGCCTCCTCTTGGGACGGCTCGACTGCTTTTCGCCGGCGAGTCGGAGGGACGAGCTCGTCTTCGGAGGCGGTGTCTGGTATCTCGTCGGGGTCGCTCTCTTCGTATTTGATCTCCTTTGCAGCCCGTCGCACACTGCGGCCGGTAGCTGGGTTGACCTCAATGCTTTCGGAGGAGGCGCGTGAGGTGTATGAGTCGTCTGACAATATCTCGTCGTCGTCGTCGACGTCTGAGCCGCGGTAAGCGCGACGCGGGCGCTTGGGAGCCCTCTTCCCGGAGCTTGACGTTGGCCGGTTGCGACGTCGCGGGGGAGCCGCTTGCTGGGCCGCGTCGTAGTCGAGGTCTTCGGGGTCAGACGCGTTGGGGTCGATGTCGAACTTTCTCTTCGCGCGGTTAGACATGGGAGAGAAGGCGGTGCAGCAAATCTAGTGCGGGTGCTGTGGATGGAAGCAGTGAGCAAAATGCCATGGCGCAGCGGACGTGCGAGACCTAGCCAACTTACACCGCTTGGTGTGAGATTCTCAATAGGGTGGGCGCATCGACAGCAGGCCGACCACCTTTTGCATTTGCGACCGTGATGATCGACTTTGGGACGATGCAGGCGCGTGGATGCTGTGTTGTCGTCCGTCCGGCCGTCGAGGGTGCAACGACGATGACGCGCGACAAAATGCGACCAAGGCCGGCTTGCACGACAATAATCCGATGAAAGAAAGACTCGATGGAATTCGTGGGGAACCGAGAGGCGAAGATTGACACGGGGAACTGAGGCGGCGGTGGGTGGGCGTTGGGGTCTCTCTGTGTTGAAAGCTCCCAGTTGGACTTGGACCGCGCAACATCGGCGCTAAACCCTATTCTACTTGCTGCCTGCCACAACACGGTTCGGCACCAGGTAAAGATAAATTCACCACCACCACAAGAATGCATCTTTCACGCCGCCGCGGCGCTCGAATGTTGCAATAAAGCCCGGAAAAGCCCAAATCAAACTCACTACATCCAAATTGGCGACTGTTCGGGAGTCTCTGGGCACCCCTTCCGTCTCCTTCCAGCGACCTAGAAGCACCATCTTGAAGCTCGCTGCTGCCGATGATCGTCTGCAGGAACTGCGGCTCTGGAAAGCTTATTTCCAGACGTGTCGCCGCTGTCATGGAACAAAGTGTGGGGAAGTGCACGTGCTCACCACGTGCCTGACCCGTTTGCCCATGGTTCGAACTACGAAGTACGGGGCATCTGCAGTTTGTGACCTGCGCACGCATATCTACGGTTTCCCATGTCTATTTTCAGGCTGGTAATAATCATTTCAATATGGTTGTCAATTTCTGCGCATCGTGCTGGTTTTGACTATAGGGCCATAACTACATCACCAGCGGCCAGATCATTCTTTTGAAGCTTGTTTCTTATTTCGACTTTGGGCGATTTTTCGTCTGGCATTTTCGCAGTCTCGTAGATGTGGCGATCCCTGACATGAACGATGGCTTGGATAGGTGTGACTAAGCGGTTTTGGTGTTGCATCTCGGCCCACTCACCAACATTTAATGGTGTGTATAATGCATACTGCCTGTTCCCACGCCCGAGAAAAATCGCAGGGTTGGTACACAGATTAAGGTACAGAGTAAGAAATAAACTCTATCCGACTACATACGACTATATTTGCCAACCTGCCTTTTGCAACCTCGCAGGAATTCCTCCTAGACACCCCTAGCTATTCTCTTCGGACTTGAAAACAGGTAGTATAAGAACACCGCCAGGTCACAATAACTATTCAATAGCACTTAAACGCACGCACATAGGTGGTCTGGGGCTTTCGGATATTGGTAGTAGTACATGCGTCTGTTTGTTGACCCCCTAGCTACAGTCTTTTAGCAGCAGACCAGATGATCTCTGGACCCTTATATACATGTATCGTACAATTACTATAGACTTGTATAGCATTTTTTGCGTCTCATGAACCAGCAATCAAGAGGTTCAGGTCAATTCCAAGTGTTTCAGACCCGAAGGGTCGTACCAGACACGAACTCCAGGATTGGTATAAGTGTGCAGCGGCCGCGATTTCCTTACATGTCTTGGTCAACGCTGACAAAGCGATCAATGGCTGATCAATGTCAGTATCTCTTCTGGCAAACATGCCGTCACAACGTACCGTGGCCATTCTCCCGCAAATACTCTGAGCAGTCAATTTTCCACTTGTCTCCGTTGACGTGAATCTTCGCGACTCCAAATCGCAAGACGGCGAATTTGAAGTAGCAGAAGAAGGACGTCCATTTTTGTTCGAGAAGCCGCGCTGCTATGTTCCACCCACGGCGAATAATGAACATGCCCCTCAACCCCTCGGACACGTTTTGCCGCCGCGCTCTCTCAGCCTCTGCCAGTTCCTTCACCATGGGCACAGTCTTCTCAGACATGGTAATCTCGCCTAAGTTGGCAACAATGACCTTCTCTTCTATTATGAATGGGATTGGCGCCACTCTCGCTCTTATCCGCACTCGTATGGGTCCACCTCGCAGGGCTGGAAGAAGCTCAAGCGACGAACATCGCATCGCAGGCGCCGTAAACGCATAGGCCCCAGAGCCGAGAACCATGAGCGCGACTACCCAGTACGTAGGCTCTACGAAGAAAGGAAGGTCCTTTGGGAGCTCAGATGCGAACTTGAATATCCACAACCCACCAGCAGTACAGACAGATGCAAATCCATAGACCATCAACGTATACCATAAGCGGAACGGCGCATGGTATAGCAGAACAGGCTTGCCAGTCTCATTGAGGGTGCGGAGGACGGGGTCGTTGGCGAAGGACGGGGCTGATCGCACGGATCGGGGGAGTGAAGGCCGTTGTATGGATTTGGCAGGTGCGCGTCTTATTGCTTGGGCTTTCTGTAGAGCGGATGGAGAGAAAAAACGAGCGCCTACACGCAGATGGGTGAATTGCGGCCGCACGGCGAACACGGCGGTGCGAATGGAGGTGGGCAGGCGGGGGGAGTGCGGGTGGAGGAAGCCTCGACAGAAAGAAGACATCTAGGTTTTGTCTTAGTGTTGGGCTGCCTGTCTAGTCTTTGGCCTCAAGGTGTAGGTACCTGTACAATGGCGCTCCAGTGGGATGCCTCCTTCGAATTATGAACGTGTGCGGGCAATTGCGATGCTCGTTGCATTGGCGCATCTGAAGTGCGAAATAATGTTCCTTCGAAGCTAGAGTTCCCGGTCGGAGAGGTCCGAGCGTTCGGACTGCGAGCTCGTTGCCCAACAAGCAACAGCTTTCTTCAACGCTTCGCTCTCGCCGCCTCAGCCCTCAAGACCGCCCTCTCTTGCCAATCAATCTCCATGGCTTCAGTCGCCGCGGCGTGCAGATTGTCGGCACGCGCTGCCGTGCAGCAACTTCGAAACCATGGCGCAAGGAGAGGTGAGTGCTCACTTTCGGGATTGCGTTCACAACTGACGAAAGTGCTACAGCTTTCCATGCCGCCCCAGCGTCGCGGGCAGCCCATAACTTTAACATGCCCGCACTGTCTCCGACGATGACGGAGGGCAACATCGCGACCTGGAAGGTTAAGGAAGGTACGCAGTCGGGTTAGACCGTTGGACACGGGGAGCATTGTTGCTGACCGACAAAGGCGATTCCTTCGTCGCGGGAGATGTGTTGCTAGAAATTGAGACGGACAAAGCCCAGATGGATGTGGAGGCACAGGACGATGGCATTGTGGCAAAAATCATTGTATGTTGCGTTCTACCGCACGACGTGGCGGCACAGGAAGCTGATAGCGGCTGCAGCAACAAGACGGCGCGAAGGGCGTTCAAGTCGGTACACGGATAGCAGTCACAGCTGAGCCCGGGGACGACCTGAGCTCGCTCGAAATCCCGCCAGAAGATCACCCAGCCCAGAAGAAAGAAAGCGTCGCCAAAGGACCCGCCAAGGAGTCTGCTCCTGCCCCGAAAGACGAGACGCCTTCTACGCCGGCTCCCAAGCCCTCCCCATCTTCGGGCACCTCCAAGAAAGTCTCCAGCGGGAAAGCTCAGAAGCAGACCTATCCGCTCTACCCTTCCGTACAACACCTGCTTATGGTGAACGGGCTACCCAAGGAGGAGGCAGACAAGATACCTGCCACTGGACCCAACGGACGGTTGCTAAAAGGCGATGTCCTCTCCTACCTCGGACGCATCGAGGAGTCATATCCTGCGGAGGTCTCGGAGCGGATAGGGAAATTGACTCACCTGGATCTTTCGAACATCAAGGTGGCGGCGCCGAAGAAAGAAGCTCCACCCAAAGAAACCACAGCGGTTCCAGAGGCTCCTGCACCTGAAGCCCATGTCGAGATTGCCCTTCCTGTCTCCCTAAAGGCCGTCGTTGAATGCCAGAAGCGCGTGCAGCAGTCCATTGGCGTGTTCCTCCCCGTGTCGACGTTTATTGCCCGTGCCGCCGAGCTGGCCAATGAGGATCTTCCGCGATCAAAGACGTCCAAGCCATCCGCCGACGAGCTGTTTGATGCTGTTCTGGGGCTGGACAAGGTGGCCGGGAAGAAGTACGCTCGAGGGCAGTTCACCCCGCAGATAACGGCAATGCCGCTCACGACGCTGGGCGCTAGGACGGCTGCGGTCAAGAAGCCCGACATTATGGACATTCTTGCCGGCAAGACGCCGGTCGCTCGCTCGAGGAGGGCGTCTGCACCTAGCGGAGCGGACGGGGCTATAGCGCCCCTCAACATGTTCAGCGTCAGTGTGCCAAGGGGCGACGAGAAAAGGGGACAGGTCTTCCTCGAGCGAGTGAAGAGTGTGCTCGAGGCGGAGCCTGGTCGTCTGGTCGTGTAAAGTAATGGGGGGAAGGGTTCGACTTGGCCATGTAGTTTTTGTATAATACGGCACGTTTACTACTAGATGGAAGCTGTTTACATGTTCCACGGCATATCCCAGCGCCCCCCAGCCCTTTCCGCATTCCTTTTGTCCTAGTTCCGGTTGACGGGCGATTGCGCGACCCACGAGCACTTGTCGGACTGCACCGCCTATCACCGATGCTCGTCCATGGGCGAGCGGCTGCGCTACAGACGCTCCGGCGCACGCTGTCGTGTCCGGGTGGTGTTTCGAGGTCCCAGTTCGGCACAGAGCCTCACGGGTGCCGGCTGCAGTGTCAATTTGGAAACGACGCACGACGCACAATAATCAAATCAGGTAACCCAGGCCTGCGGCTCCGAGAACGCCGCCTCAATTTGTCCCCACGCGGCGGCGGGTCGCTTGGCGAGACGAGCTGCAGGGCGGCGGTGTGGGATCGTTGGTCATCGCGGGCGTTGCTCACACCAGCAAAACAAATTTGGTGAGCAAAAAAACCTCACGCATCAGGTGGCAAGAAAATACCGCCACGGCAGACTGCGAGCAGCACTGCTGCCGTACAACTGCGTCGAGACTCACCTGGACGGCGTCTCCAGCTTCTAGTGTTTCGTTTTGCGCTGTCCACCGTGCGCGCCTTTCTCCACGATCTCCCGACCCTAGTCGACAGCTAGCGCGAGTCTAACTTCACTTTTTGGTGTTCGTGCGCGCCCACGCCGAAGCTCGCAATCAAGCTTCCTGACACGGCTCGCTGCTGGCCGACTCCACACCTGCTTTTATTCGCATCACCGTCTGCTCGTTTTCCCAACCGCTCCCCGGACCAATTGCCCCTCCAGAGCACAGAGAAACGCCTTTCTCTGCACCATGGTGACCGTCAAGGACCAGGTGGGCGAGGTGCTCCTGGGCACCTCTGAGGAGCCACAACTGTCGCAACTGACCCGCGCTTCCTTCATGAAGCATGCCCTCAAGGACGAGGCCACCGGCGACTACTATCTCGGCGAGAACGAGTTCATTGATGCGGTGGCGCCCGAGAGCGAGGACTATGTGAATACCCACACTTGCAACGTGTTGCGTCAAAATAAAAAAGCTAACCTCCCCTCGCCAACAGCACAAAATCAAGCGCTACCAATATGGCATCCTCTTCCTGGTCGCAGACCGTTCCGGGACGGGGCGAGTGACGCTGCCAGACTGGGGCGTTTTTCAGAACCTCCTCGCGAAACCTGACGCCGAGTACGAAGTCATCTTCCGCTTCTTCGACAAGGACAGGACGGGATATATCAAGTTTGAGGACTTTTACGAGCTATGGAAAGCACACAAGGGGGAGGACAGCCTGCCGTTCAATTGGAACTCGGAGTGGGCTACGCTCTACAGTGGCTCCAAGGACAAGCGGCACAACATGACGTATCCCCAGTTCGCCCAGATGCTTCGTGGGCTGCAGGGCGAGCGCGTCCGGCAAGCCTTCCTCTACTTCGACAAGAACAAGGACGGATACATTGAGCCCGACCAGTTCCAGCGCATAATCCGGGAGACAGCGAGCCACAAGCTGTCTGACTACCTGCTGGAAAACCTCGCCACCCTCTGCAACATCTCCGCCGGAAGCAAGATCTCGTACGCCAACGTGCGCGCCTTCCAGAACATCATCCAGCAGATGGACATGGTCGAGCTCATCATCCGGAATGCGACCAACAAGAGCGCCGACGGCAAGATTACACGCACTGACTTCCTCAACGAGGCCGCAAGAATCAGCCGATTCAATCTCTACACGCCCATGGAAGCCGATATTCTTTTCCACTTTGCCGGCCTCGACGAGCCCTCGGGAAGGCTAGCGCTGAGGGATTTTGCTCGCGTCCTTGATCCCTCGTGGCATACTGCCTTTTCGCTGGGCTCGACCGCTATTGCCGATGCGGGTCAAAAGGCCTTCGCGACCACCAAGTCCATCTTGCATGATGTGTTAGAGTCAGTCCACCATTTCGCGCTTGGGAGTTTGGCGGGAGCGTTTGGTGCTTTTATGGTATACCCGATTGATTTGGTCAAGACGAGAATGCAGAACCAGAGGGGTTCGGCTGGCCAGGTTCTGTACAAAAACTCGCTCGATTGCGCAAAGAGAGTAGTGAGGAACGAGGGGTTCAGGGGACTGTACTCCGGGGTGCTTCCCCAGCTCGTCGGAGTTGCGCCAGAAAAGGCCATCAAGTTGACGGTGAACGATATCGTTCGAGGAAAGTTCACCGACAAGAGCACAGGCCATATCAAGCTGGGCTGGGAGCTTGTAGCAGGTGGAGCTGCCGGCGGTTGCCAAGTGGTAACTATGACCCTCTTTTACCAGTATCGATCTCGACAGGACACATGGTAACCCGTAATCTCTTGCAGGTCTTCACGAATCCACTCGAAATCGTCAAGATTCGACTGCAGGTGCAGGGCGAGGTGGCAAAGAGCGTCGAGGGCACGCCCAGACGGTCAGCGATATGGATCGTCCGTAACCTGGGTCTCGTTGGCTTGTACAAGGGAGCTAGCGCGTGTCTGTTGCGCGATGGTGAGCATCTTTCTCTCCTGTGCTAGGAGCACGGCGACTTACCACCTGCGTAGTCCCCTTCTCGGCCATCTACTTCCCCACCTACAGCCATCTGAAGCGAGACTACTTTGGCGAGAGCCCGACCAAATCGCTGGGCGTGCTTCAGATGCTGACAGCAGGTGCGATCGCGGGTATGCCTGCAGCATACCTCACTACGCCGTGCGATGTCATCAAGACCCGACTACAAGTCGAGGCGCGGAAGGGCGAGGCAACGTACACGGGCCTTCGGCATGCGGCGAAAACTATTTTCCAGCAGGAAGGTTTCAAGGCGTTTTTCAAAGGCGGGCCAGCCCGGATTTTACGATCGTCTCCCCAGTTTGGTTTCACGCTTGCTGGTTACGAGTTGCTGCAGCGGACGTTTCCTATGCCGGGCCACGGTGACGACGAAGGCCCTCGCGGGCACGTAGAGCCCGGATTAGGCCTTTCAGAGGCGAAGGCACCGTTGCCATATCTTCGCAGCCGCAACGCGCTCAAGGTGATTCTGGATCTCGATGAAAACTTTGGACGTCCGAAGTTGCCGGCAGGCAAAACGTTCACGGGCATTCCAGGCTTCGGCGGGAAATCGCAGGGCGCTTGATCCCTTCCTGTGGGCTCCTGAGCGGGAGGGAGGAAGGTGCAGCGGAGGGGTAAAATGGGATTGGAGGGCTTCTCGTATGAGGGTTCGCTTTTCGGCGCGATTCCGCTTTATCATCCAAGTGTTTTCTTTTTGGCGTTGACACCCTTTGCGAGGACGTCTGCCCGTCATTTTCCTCTGTGGGGGTTCATGCATTATAATAGACGGGTCTCCCTGAGCGCTCTGCTCACAGACCAGCAGTAGACCAAGATGGGGGTATACGTGTGTACGATAGGCGGCGAAGGCGAGCCGGCGACGGGGAGGGAGGTGCTTGCAGCTGGGTGAATAGGAAGGAGGGCATTGCATTGCGTCCTGCTTTGTGCTGCCTTGATGGCTGATTGTCTCCAACGAAACGAAGCGCACCGCTCGCTCGCTCACCTGGGCAGACGCCGTCGAGGGTCGCGGTACAGGACGAATACATAGCGAATAGTGCAGACGGAGCATACATGTGTTAATATATCCAAGCGTCTCTATGGGGCAGGTCCGCACGGTGTGCGTATGCGGGGTCGACGAGGGTGCAGGGGAGGGCATGGGGCAACAGCTCGCGGGCTCAAAGCGGGGGCTCTTTGGCGACTACTTGGTGAATCGGGAGGCTGAAAGCTCTTGGGCGTGAAGGACGAGCTTACCACAGCCAGGCCTGTTCAAGCGCCGCCCTGCGCCTCGTTGGAGAAGAGGCTCTCCTCTCACGGGCGGGCGATGGCATCCTGGCATTACGCCTCGCATCCTGACCTTGGATTTCTCAGTCGTCCTGTCTGCGGCTTCTCCTCTCTTGCCCCCCTCGCCGCCCTCACCACGACGCGCAGCTACTTCGCGCGGCGTCCCGTCCCACCTGCCCAGCCTCGCTCAGCCGCGATAGCGACGGCGCGCCATTGCGGGCGACAGCATCGGCCCAGCAGCAGAAAACCCCCACTACGCCGTGTCGACACAGCCAGCGGCCAGCAGCCAGCAGTCAGCGCGCGCGCACACCCGGGCAACCTCGCGCGCGAGCAGCCGTCCGAGAGCTTCGCGGGCAGTCGGGCCCTGAGATCGTCTTCCCCATGCTAGCGATCAAACGTGCTCTCTTGTCCGCGTCCTGGTTGATTAATGCTTGAGATCGGCAACCCTTCTCCCACCGCCTTGAGGCTGAAAACTCGCCGTAGCACCTCGGGTACGTCCAGAGCCTCCACTGCCGTTCAGTCTCGGCTGCTCGCATCTCACACTCTCGTCTTCTGCGTCCTGTTCAGTGTTGTCTTTCTGCCGTCTCCTCTTTTCAGCCTGTGTAGTGCTGTTGTAGCCATCAATTCAATGTCACTTTCTGTTTACGCTCCCCGCACGTCTGGGGTTACATGGGCCAGATCCTGTCACGAGCTGCCCACTATGGTCGGTGCAGCAGCTTTGCTTTGAACCATCTCTCTCTCTACTCTGTCTGCCTCAGCGATACACGATTCCATCTTGGATCTTGAACCGCTCGCACTACTCTGCTATTTTCTTGCATCCTTTTTCCTTCTTCTTAGAGACTGGCCGAAAGAAATGCTCTCGATGGCCGTACTGACTGCCTCTCAGACCTTCCACAAAGCCTGGTCTATCTCGCTGTGACATTTACTGCTTCCATTGCGGCCCCAGGCCGCCTGTTGACATATTCCTGAGAGGCATCGTGGGGATAGATGCTGCCGCTTTTCAGCACATCTGCCCACCTTGCCACCTTTGGTCGCCTCGGCGTCGAATGACATATGTCAACCTACGACTCCGACGACGCTTTCCCACGATCACCCGGCCTCGCGCCCGTAAGGCCCAGGGCGACGCCTTCTCCGTCGCCGCCGCCCATTGTGACGCGCCAAATAACGATTCCTTCGAGCGCTCAGAACGTCAGTCCTCCTTCCTCGCGAAGACGCAAGAAACCTAATCGGCGCAAGACTCGGCCCAGCCAAGGGGACTCTGTTCTCATCCGGGTTATGGAACCGAACCGACCCGACATTGCACAACAAGTCGGCGAGCGAGCGTTAAATTCCGATTCTGGTTCTGAGGCTGACGACGAGGAGATGGAAGAACGATCCCAGACCACGGAACCTGCGTCAGAATCTGCGCAGACGGAGTCTACGCAACATAGTACGCCGCCTGTAGACCTTCACGTCCTTCAAGAAACAGCACAGAAAGCACTCGAAACAAATGTTGTGCTGCCCACGACTACCAAGCTTCCCCCGCCTTTCCACCGAGACTCAGTCGTCGAAGTCGACACCCAATCGCCAAGTACCCTCGCTGCAGATACTCCCGCGTCACATAATGCCTATGCAGGGACCCAAAACGCAAGCATGCGCGTGGTCACAAATGGAGAGGATTCGAAATCGCCTGCCAATAGCTCTGCTCAGTTCGCGGCCACGTCACCAAATCTGACAGGGGAACGCCATGGACCGCCCGCAAATGGCCCCCCCCACGATGACTCCATAGCGACCTCGCCCAATCTTCGCGAGTTAACAATACCCCCATCAAGAGGGTCCCCGAGCCAGAAGCTACCGGCTTTGCAGAATCCTCACTCACCCTCTCGGGACGGGCCGGCAGGCTCGCCCAATCAGGAGCGACGACTCCCGTCTTTCCGCCATATCAGCGAATTGGCAGAGACGGCAATAAACGAGCAACAAGAGACTAGTAGGGCAAACGGGTACCCTCATCGGCAATCCATTTCTTCCATAGGCCAATCACCAACTACGGTCGCCAGACAGCTTTCGATTGGCTCGCCATTCCCTCCCATGAGTGCATCTTCCCCTATCAGCGCAAACAGTGACATATTCTTGAGATCGGGACAACATCTGACGTTGTTCAGCACTCGCAGGCCATCGCAGGCATCAGATAATGGCCCCTACTCTGGTACGCTGCACTCGGCTTCAACTAATGATAGCTATCAGAGCTCCGATGGTCTCAGTCCTGGAACTCAGGCAACACCTATTGAAGGTCGAGGACATCGGATGAGTATAGATGGGGCACTGACATCCAGGACGCTTCCTCCGCCTGTTGGGCCAAATATTCAGCACGTTCCACCACATGGATCTGGAAGTTTCAAATGCGACTACCCGAGCTGTAACGCACCTCCGTTCCAGACGCAGTATCTTCTGAAGTGAGTTAGAACCCTCCTGCCCTTGATGTGAATCTCTTTTGCGTTGATGTGGATTATTGTGGTGTTGATTTTATTGCTGCTCTAGTTCACATGCGAACGTGCATTCCCAGAGCCGGCCTCACTACTGCCCCGTCGCCTCATGTCCACGAGGCGAAGGCGGAAAGGGTTTCAAGCGAAAGAACGAGATGATACGGCACGGTCTTGTGCACGCCTCTCCCGGCTACGTCTGCCCGTTTTGTCCCGATCGAGAACACAAATATCCAAGGCCGGATAATCTTCAAAGGTATGTGGAGGCTTCGTTGAGTTGTATTGTGGAGTACAAAGAAATTGGTCTAACAGCCTTGTGTGGCAGACACGTACGCGTCCATCACATCGACAAAGACAAAGACGATCCGCAGTTACGCGACGTTCTGGCACAACGCCCTGAGGGCGGGAGTCGTGGCCGGAGGAGACGGGCAAGCTGACACGTGCTCATCGTCCAAGAGGATTCCATAAGCCTTTTGCCATATATCAACCTACTACAACGAGCGAGTTTTGTGTTTGGGCGTTTCGGATTGACTCTTGGCTATCTAGCCGCTGGTCAAGGCGTAAAACGGTATTCCCCTATTTCACATTGCTATATCCTTCTGATGGGTTCTCCGCTCCCATCCTGAGTCTTACTCTTGCTGTACGCTGGTGCTGTACCTGATCTTTCGTACCTCATGTTGGTTACTTTACCACTATTTTCATATCCTTCTCAACTGTCGCTATATACCTACCACTTGGATATTACCACCTGGCTCACGCCACTCCCTGGATAGAGGAACGGGGAGCCACTCGTTCGATCAATCATGTTTTGTTTATACCATATTTATTTATTACTGTTCTGCGACTTCTTTCCTTATATTTAAGGGGTTGGGGGCGCAGAAATGTAGGAGACAGGAGGGGGCTTTACTTGAGCTGTTATTTTTTTCATGGCTCTTGGGCAACGATTGATGTCCCGGAAATCAATGGTTGTAGACTACGCGCTGCGCCCGCTTTGGCAATAAGATGCAGTGTATGTTCTTCAATGCGAAGTGGGTTTGGACGATTATAGCATCTTTTTGTTTTTCTGTGCGGCGTCTTCGTGCTTGTATGTATGGTGACATCTGCGCTAAGTTGTTTTCGGCCATGGACTGGGACGAGAAAGTATGTGCGAGAGCTTTTAAGCGAAATTCAACTCACCTTCACGGAGACTCTACTTGAGCCCTCCATCTTCTCCCCTGAACTCCTCCTATTTCTCTCCATACCGCTGATCTCGACCATATTCGTTGGAGGTAATATGTCTGGCGGTCTTAGGGATCCTCGACGTGCAGTGTAGTTATCATAAGTCTTGTTGGTAGAACTAGGTTGTTGTAGGGAGTCTTATGTGTAGAGGGGTTTGTGTAGTTTAGGAGAGTTTGTAGCAGTGCGAGCGAGGTTGGTCATCTGAGAGAGATATACATAAAGGGCTGTATAATGTCTAAGATTGCACACTGATTCATCAGTCCAACACCTTGCTGGTAAACCGCTCATTACGGATTCTCTTCAACTACGCCTGCGCCTCATCCACTTCCACTACTTTCCCCTTCGCATATACTTTCACAAGGGCTTTCCTAACCCCATCAAGCACCTTCGAGCCACCACACACGAAGATCTTCCCCAGCCCCTTTAGTCTATGAGTAAGGGAACAGCGCCACGAGAGCCTAAAATATCATAAGAAGCTAGGTAAACGATAGTCTGCTCTAGCAGCTCATCATAGAACTGAGATTACAGTAATTTGAAGTAGGAGTCTTAAAACCTCATCTATAAGATCCAAGTCTACGCTTAGAGTGTATTATCCACTAATACCTTTAATAACAATACAAAATTTACTGAGAGAATGATAATGGCTCTGTTAACATATATACTGAACATATACCCTCAACGCGTCCGAGCCAACAGAATGGTAGATCCTTTCGTTCAATGTATGATGGAGGGAGCATCACCACCCATTTGGCTAGCAGCGGGGACATTGGATGCTATTGACGGATATAAACAACAAAGGGCGAAAGAGTGCTAACCTCTCTCCCTACGTAACGGGATGCCCGTCGCGCTGGGACATATCCATTGTTCAAACTCCACGAGTGCTTCTTTTGTAAAGCTACCAAGTTACAATTATTACATTATTATCCTTTAGGCTTTTCTTCTTGTCATGGTAGTGTGTAGTACAAAAATTACAGTACTTTTAGTTATATTGTCGATCATTTAGTCTATAGCATATAGAATCGCGTCAGCTTTGTTCCCTGCCTTACTACCACTTACTGTGTAATTCAGATTTTGAAGTACTAAAGTAAGGGTATTATTTAGGAAGAATATATTTATAAACTTCAAAAGCGCTCAGTGTAAGGGTCATTTGGGCAGTGGATAACAATTGGCAGAACAGAAATGGCATGCATTCGTAGCATCAACATGAATCACTGCCTAGTATCACTAGTAACGGGAGCGATTGATATACCCCGCATCACCTGATTCAACTCTAGTAATGTTATTTTCCAGATAATGCCACAAGTATATCTCTTTAGTCTAAGACTAAGATTTAAATTACACAATCTTGCTAGATATAAGAAATTAGTCTGGTCGCTGTATAGCCAAAACCAAAGCACCCTCTATCCTCTACTTGCATTCAAAATAGTTCTCCTGTAAGACATCATGCAAACGGGCAAAGACTCCACTGTGCCACGTCCTGAAATCCTTCCACTCTTCCTCTGGCATGGTGGCGGAGAGCATGTTTAGCCACCCACCCACGATCAGGTCGGCATAAGTAGCCTGTTTCCCCTCAAGGTACGGTCCAGTTTCGTGGACCATAAACAGCTGGGCCAGTGACGTCAGCGCCACCTTGAACGCCGCCTTGAGCTGCTCTCTTGCCTCGCCCTGAACGGAGAGATCATCCCAGGAGCTCAGGTGTGCGCGCTTGATGAAGAGGGCCTTTACAGCCTCGGCCGTGTCCGGGTTAAGTGGAAGGTACTGGCCGACGAGCACCACATAGGCGGAGAAGGTGGCGTCGACGTGCATGTTGAACCTTGCGTAGGCCTCATTTTTAGACCCCTGGTTGGAAGTTAGGGGCGCGAAGAATGCTGTGTCTTTGTTCGGGCTCTGGTAGTCGAGTCCGTTGTGGGTGGAATCCAGAGGGAAAAGGCAGCCGCCTGAGTCAGGGAACATGTCCTCGAGATAGTTGGCGATGTCAAACGAGTCGCCAACGACCCTGCCCGAGGCCGGGTCCCGCAGCATGGGCAGCGTGTAGAAGTCGGAGCCATTGTCAAACTTACGGGTAGCCGGGCAGTCGAGCCCTTTACGAACGTCAGAGATGTCGGGGATGTCGACCCAGGTCGTCTTGAAGGGTACACATTTGAAGCTGAGCGCGAGACGGGCCTTGGAAGGGTTGGGCGCGTAGGAGCGGGGTTTTATAGTTGAAGAGATGTCGTAGAGGATGAGGGGGTTGGAGTCTGTCATCTTGAAGGAGGTGGTGGGAGTGGCAATGCCGGTGTGGTGCTAGAGCGGGCGGGACAAAAGAATTTCATACCGGTATATTTTATTAGCCGCAAGTGCCGGTCGCAAACCTTCTGCAGGCGTTGTTACACCAGTTAACGCAAGCGTTATAGCAATTTCTGCCACTTGCGTCCTTTAGTTTTCTTGCCTTCCCTCCCCCCTTTTTTTTCTTTTTAAATCAGACCTGGTGATCTTTGTTTGCGAGTGAAGAACAATGCCCGTTGCATCCTCGTGCTATCTATTAAGCGCATCTAGGATCATGCTATAAAATATATTCAATTGTTGGGACGGACTGAAATTTTGATACGGCGCTAGGATGGAATTGATTTAAGATGTACATTAGCGGTTGGGTTGCGGTTCCAAGACTGGCTGTGATGTGAGGTGTTGCGGCGTATGCGAAATCAACGCCACGATCAAGCAACCCAGATTACTTGACTTGCTACAGCTATTCGCTCATAGTAGAGCCCAGTTCTACTGTGCAAGGATTTCCTGGCCGGTTCTTGAGTAGGCGGCACTCTTAGCCTTGCTGCCTAGTTGGCGACGATAGCATCGCCATAAATCGCTGGGATGAGGGTTTCGGCGTACCCTAATCCCCGGAATCTGATTACCATGCAGCCTGGCCCAGCAGTGCAGTTGTCTTGAGTGGGTTCCAGGTACGTTATCTTTTATAGATACTCCAGCGCCCACTAGTCGAGCAATGGCTCCACCCGCATATAATCTTCTTCATGGCTTGTCCTTCAGCGAGCAGCGTACAATATACTCGCGCCTATTGAGGTGAACGGATTCGGCGCCCATATGTAGCGGATAATAATTATACCCCATTGCTAGAATACCAAGCTGTGGGCCTACATACCCTTAAAAGGGAGAGGATAGATGAAGGTCACGAGCGAACCAGTTTAGCAACTGCTCGGGCGTGGAGTAGTGACACTTTACAGAATAAAAGGACGCTAGTGATAGAAGGCTGAAGACATGTATATGCGGATTCTGTCCAATTGATAATAGAACTGTGGAGTATAGGTGCCATGAATCGCTAAAAACCTCTGCGGCTACAAATTCTTTCTTTACCAGCCACATGCGACTAGGTCAAGACCTCATACCAAACCTATGGTAATCCTCAAAATTGTTCCAGTTTATGAGGAACAGCCTCCGCAAATCAGGGTCCTTGAGTAGCTTACAATCTGCTTTGTGGCCCTTCTCGTTCCAACCGGCAACTTGACAAGACTAGTGATGACCGCAAAGGTTAGAGAGGCATCGAACCCAGCGATAATAAAACGAGGCTTCCATACCTTATTACAGTACCAGAAAAGGCCGCATCTCGAGCATTTTTTCAAAGTCGCTGCTTTCCGATCGCATCCCTGGCATGACCTCGCACCCTCCCGCTCTAATGCGTACTGCTGTACCTTGTCGCTCAGTATTAATAGTTCATTCAACGGGAAGGGGAAAATCTGTATGAACACTCTTAGCCAGAAAAGATGAACCTCCTCAGTGCTAGTGATTTTACCTTCAATGCCGTTGGATCCTCGTGGCGAATACCCACAGAGAGATCTAGAAACCCGTGCTGCTCTGCATAGAGAATCGCTACTGTGAAGCCTTTCTGCGTGGAGGAGTGGTTAAAGTCGAAACCACGATCGTCGGTGTAGAAAGCAATTGTAACTATACGCTCGGCCTTGTCCTTGACGAAGAGTCTCAGGCGCAGAAACTTCTCGACTTCAATAATCTCGGCAAGGAAGCACCAATGTTTGCGCGGACGGTACGAAAACCCATCTTCGCTCTCAAAGAACACCGTACTAATATCGTTCTCTTCAGGCAGATCATCGAACGGAGGAAAGTCTGTCTCGCACCGCAAGTCGGCGTACTGTGAGCCGTGTGCGGTTCGCTCCCTCCAGAGCCAGTTTTCGAACTCATCCCTAGCGAGTTCTTTGGGGACGTCATCCCCTGTTGTTATCCATTTCTGCGACATGCCATGGGTTATGTGCTGAGCCGGATTTCTAGCGAAGCCCTCCATCCTCTGCACCGTTGGACTGTCGTTGCCCTCTATAATTGCACGCGTAGAAGCAGCTCGCTCTGCAAAAACTTTCGCCCTTGCTATATCTCCATGTGCGATAGCGATCTGGAACGCATCGTAATAGGCCCTCGGAACATTCCCATCAGTGAACCCTTCTTCGCTGAGTAGATTTAATAGCTTACGTACGTCGTGCAGGGTCTGTAAGGGAGAAGATAAAATCCCTGCTCCGCTACCAATTGAGTCGTCGAGTCTCTGGATCTCGTCACATCTTTCATCGCTCGTCTTGCGCTGGTCAGGGGGCAGCGAGCAAAGACTGCAGGAGCAAGCGAAACGGAAGTCATTCTGCAGAGCCTGCCGGCGAGCGCTGCGGTTTCGGCGGGATGTGAGATAGAATATTGTGATTTCATCGCCTTTTGAAATGTCGCGAATGGCGTGTATCGTGAGCTTCTGGAGGTTCTCGTTCCAGGTGTTCTGAGCGTTGGGATTGCAAGAGTGATTGATGCGAGACGACTCTAAGAAGATACCACCCGTCATCGCATCAGACCCAAGAGGCAATGCATTAGTCCGAACTCTTCCCACCACTGGGCCATCTTGATCCTCAAACGAGTTGTGTAAAGACATAAATGCCTGCCGCTGGTCTTCCGGGAGAACAGCAACCTCCTTGGAAATGACATCGCAAATATGCTTCTTGGAGTTCCCGCCACGAGGCACCCTGAACAATGGGGACTCGGAGAGAATGCGCGTGCCTTCGACGATTGTCGTTGCTGCAACCAGGCCATGGCCTTTGCCAGGAATCTCTTGGATAGTGTATAGACGATCACAGATTGCGTTTTGCATATTGAGAAAGCTTGTCGTTACTTCCGTTATTATACAACAATTCCTTTCTAATGTCTATGAAGGCCTGTCATCTGGCGATATATCAAGGAGCTGTACACCACTTCTCCCGATAAAATTGGTCGAATGAAATGTTCAAATGTGTGTTTACGTGCGACAACTTAACTGGTCCGTTAGTGGTCACCAATTGCTGCTATTGGTATATGTAAACATTCAGAGTCAGGGTTAATGCAGTGCGACGATAAACGGGAGCAAGTCAACGCGTTTAGTCACCCTATTCTCACCGATCAGGGAGTACAGATTTGTCATTGCATAGTCTTGCCCATGGGTTGATGAAGTTTTCTAGGCTGCATTTGGTTAGTTGATGTCCGCCATACGTTAGATTTTCTCTGTGAAAAGCCCAGAATGTGTGCCAGGAAGTATTTCTGGGTGAGAACAGCTGTGGGACGTGGATGTGGTGATCGAAGAACGAATCTTCCCCGCACTTGCTAAAACAAATTCGAAGCCTTCTTGAATCAAGATAGTTTATTGGGCAATGCCGAAATCTGAGCTTCTTGATCGGTGAGAAAAGGGTGATCACACGACGAAAAGTCGACCTACTCATCGACAGTGGCGGCATTATAGACACGATCAAGAGAGCTCGCCAGCAGCCTACTGCTATGCGATCAAGACGCGCTCGTACTACTGCGCTAACAGAACCAAGATCTTCCGCCTCGGCCCGCACCGCTCCTGTATGGGTGGGTTACGGATTCCACAGTGGCAGGCAGAACAGGATTAACTACAAGTGGTAGTCTCAATAAATCTACGGCTCACATGCGTAATGGCTCGCAACACCAAAATCGTGGAGCATTGTAACATCGCCAGTATTTGGTCAAAATTGCCTGGACAAAGCTCAAATTGAGCGCTCAATGTATGCTGTAAAGTTGTTGTTTTCATTTACAATACATGACAGATGTATCTTGCAGTTGGTATTAGTAAAGATGGCAGCACAAATTATTAGGGTAAATCTAGCTGGCTCCTTGTGTATAACGTAGTTGTTCAAGTTAGCTTCGCGTGGGCAAGAGACGCGTTGCTTGCTACCTTGATTGTTCTTGCCACCTATAGTTTTTGAGGCCTCATTATAGCAAACTAACACTAGCTATGGAAAGTGTAGGTCATACTCTTGTAGAAGCCACTGAGAGTAAACACGCTGTAGGTGCTGAGCTTCCTTGTTGAGCATTTGTTTCTTAGGCGGTACGCTTAGACAATTGTGTAGTTGTTGTGTACGTCGTCACAGTGGTCGTACAAATGTTAATGACCAATCACTCGCAGAGAGTAATACTGATAATATATGCCCATATACTTTTAGAGAGCTCAGAGCCGTAAGCAACGTTTACAGGCCGGCTAGGATGAGCCTCTAGCCTAGAGGCAGTAATAACCTCAGAGAGAGTACAGTACTCTACGTCATTTTGTTGCAAGGCAGTGGTTCTCCAGTAGGCGTCGCTTGCGGCCTTGTCGCTTACTCTAAGTTTTGTCGCGATCTGTAAGGGTAACAATAGCTACTTTCGAGCCTCCAGGAAGGTTTTTATAGCCCTTTGGGCGGTGGTTTTAAGGCAATGGAGGCATGAAGTTGGTAGAGGTCGGGTGGCGAACTTCACCGAATTCTGCCAGGGCGGTGACGCTACCACCTTGGTTCACGTGAGCCGTAGATTTATTGAGGGTCCACTTGTATGAAGGCAAGCAAGCAACATATTCAATTATCGTTCCCGGACTGCCATTTTTGCAATTGGTTGTGGAAGATTGATGGACCGACCGGGAGGCTCGGATAGTCGTTGAGCGTGGTCGAGGGATGAGGCTGCCGGAGGAGGCATGCCGGAATGATGCCAAGGCGCCAGTGCTCTTGCCCAAAGCTTAACCTGTGCCCTGTTTTGGCTGCAGGAACACCATCAGCAATCGTCATCAAAACCAGATTGCCATGTTATTTGCAAATTCCATCCCAGGGTCGCTTTGACCATGCCATGGCCTTAAGTCTGTGGCTGATACCGACGATCGATGACATCGTAGGATTGCGCCCTCTTAAAAGGTAGTTCATCTGGTACGTGTATTGCTCTTTCACGTCTTCGCCAGCCCTCGACGACAATGTACTCGCTCGCTCTCTCCCTCACATTCGCTAATACGGCCTTGGCAGCCTACTCGTTTGAACCTCTGAAGCATCTAGCTGGCATCGCGCCCTACTTCGAGCCCGCCGACCCGCCTCTCGATCCCAAGCCTGCGCAAGGGTGCAACGTCACCAAAGCCTCATACTTGGTTCGGCATGCCGCCATCTACGCCAACGACTTCGACTACGAGGAGTACATTGAGCCGTTCACAGACAAGTTGAAGAACACGACCGTGAACTGGAGCAATGCGGGCCCGCTGGCCTTCTTGAAGTCATGGCAGACGCCCATCTCGGACGAAGAGCTGGAGGACTTGACCAAGGTCGGTCAGCTAGAGTCGTTCCAGTTGGGCGTGGATATCAGCATGAGATACCCCGGCTTCAAGGCCCCGAAGAAGGTGTGGTCGTCAACGGCGGAGAGGACGGAGCTGAGTGCCAAGTCCTTCATCCAAGGCCTGGTCGAGAACACCAACGAGACACAGCATGTCTCTGTCCCGGAGAGCGAGGCAGAGGGCGCAGACTCGCTGACGCCGTACAAGGGGTGCCCCAAGTACAGTTCGTCTGCGGGTAGTGACCAGGCATCGGTACGTTGAACCTTTACAAGCTATCTCTTTTGAGCGTGTTCGCTAAGATTTCGAAGATATACAAGGACGTTTACACCAAGGCGATCATCGAACGCTTCCACGATCTCGCTCCGACTTTTAACTTCACTTCGGACGACATCGTTGGCATGCAGCAGCTGTGCGGCTACGAAACAGTTATCCGTGGCTCCTCGCCATTCTGCTCCTTGGACGTCTTCTCGCCCAATGAATGGCTGGCGTTCGAATACACGAACGACATCCAGTACCACTACAATGTCGGGTACGGCAATGCAATTTCCGGCGTCCTTGGTTTCCCATGGGTGAACGCCACGGCAAATCTCCTTCTCTCGGACGGCTCTGAGCAAGACCTCTACGTCTCCTTCACCCACCGAGAGCTACCACCTCCTGTTATTGTGGCCCTGGGTCTTTTCAACAACTCGGCCTTCACTGGCGCTAACAACCCTAATGCTACCATGCCGCTCACAACGCAAAACTACAATCGGATCTGGAAGTCCTCCCACATCCTCCCATTCCTGACCAACATCGCCGTCGAGAAGATGTCATGTGACAGCTATGGCTTCGCGGCCGGCGAGTACATCAGAGTCCTTGTCAACCAGAGCCCTCAGCATCTATCCGACTGCCATGACGGACCCGGCGAGAGCTGCTCAAAGTCAAAGTTTGCCGAGTTTGTGAAGACACGAGGCGAGATGTTCGGAAGCTATACGGAGGAGTGCCGGCCCGATTACACCAATTCGACCGACGTGCTTACGATTTACGATAATGCTTAATTAATATACTCTAAAGCTTTGGTACGATCCTACCATTAGGCGTTTAGCATAGCGCGGATCAGAAAAGTGTTTTCACTTCGATGGAAAAGGGAGGCAAAATAGGAGTACCGGGGAATACGTAGGCACAACGCTGCAACTTTGTAGCTCGCAGAGAAGTCGTGATTCATTGGAGGCTTTGTCCATTCAGGCCAGTCGCCGCAATGCAGACGACCTGCTAAATCATAATTAGTGCCATTTTTTTCAATCTCAGGTTTTATTACTCCATCACGCCGAACCTCGAAAAGATCAACTATATATACCTACCACGTGGTGTCACCCTGAAGCACTGTGTAAAACCAAAAAATTGAATACAGGTGGCGATTCGCAGCATATTAACACGATAGCCGTTCACTTGTGGAATTATTAATCGCGCTTGACGTGATTGACCTAGAGCCGACCCTGCCGAACTGCTGCATGTCCTTTCCTTATCAATCAAAGCCAACACCTGATCTCCGCCCTTCTCCACCCACCACACCACCAACAACCTAGGAACTGAAAAGTTTTTCTTTTGTCTTTCTTTCACTTCTTCTCGGTCGCTTTCATGTCGTGTTGGAGTCTGCAACCTGTGGGAATTGTTCCGGACGACGTTGACGGTGTTTGCCGTTCCAGAGCCTCCTTCTTCCTTTTTCCCGGCCATCTCCGCAAACCGCTATTTGCGACCCGGATAGGGAGTGATGGCATCACTCGCTCTCGTGCTGCGGCGCCCTCATCTGCTGTTCCGATCCAGCACATCATCGCCCTACTCGCAGTCGCGGGTCCAGAAACACGAGTTTGAGAACCGCGACAGCAACCGCGACAGAGACAGAGACCACGATACCACCCAACAAACACCCCGCCTCTGCACCTTCTCCGAGCTCCCAAAATGGTACCAGGACAATCCGCACATCCTCTCCAGCTACCGGCCCGTCTCCTATAGCTACAACGCCTGCATCCAGTCCCTCGGATACCTGCACAACGAAACCGTAAACATCTACACGCACCTCCTCCCGGCCCTTGTCCTCGCCCTCGCGCTGCCAACGCTGCAACTGCACATATCCCGCATCTTCATGCATGCGCCCTGGACAGACCGCTTCATGCTCACGCTAACACCTATGGCTTGCCTCTTCACGCTCGCGCTGAGTGCAACATACCACACGCTAATGAACCACTCCCACGCCATATCCTCCTCATGTCTCCTCCTCGACTACACCGGCATCCTCGCTCTCATCCTCGCATCTTTCCTATCGGGTATCTATGTCGGGTTCTACGACTCTCCATTCCACCAGCGCGTTTACTGGGGAATGATCCTGGTGCTAATCATGACATCCTGTCTCTTCGTTCTCCATCCAAGACTCCAAGGCCCGGTGTATAGACCGCACCGCACTGCGGCGTTCATTTTGACCGCACTGTCCGGATTCGCGCCAGTCTTTCATGGCATGTGGCTATATGGACTAAGCACGGCGTTCCATGAAAAGGGTGTCAAGTGGTGGCTGGCCGAGGGTGCATGGTATGGGCTTGGAGCAACGTTCTTTGCGAAGAGAGTGCCTGAGAGTCTGGCGTGGACGAAGCGGAGGAATGGGAGGGGCGAGGGGGTTTTTGATGTCTGGGGGAGCAGTCATCAGATCTTTCACTGCTGTGTTGTTGCGGGGACGGCGTGCCACTGCTGGGGGGTCTGGTCTGCGTGGAGATACGCAGTTTAAGTGGATGTAATACATGAGGTGGGGGTTTGAGGAAGAGTGTAGGAGTGCTGTATATAGCCTGATGTTTGTCTTGGAGAGCGTGCTGTACTTGCGAGCGTATAGATTAAGTCTTTCAAGTTGTGGACGCCCTTTTAAACTTTCCGTGAGCAGATATGAGGAATTTTAAAGCTCATCCCACGAGTAGAAGAATGCCGATGTAAAAGAGCAGGGTGACGAAAGAAGTGTTAATAATTTCAAGTATAACTATGTTTTTTAAAGCCCTTGTTTCTGTTGGTGTCTAAGTCTGCCGAGCTTGTTGAGGTCGAGAGATGTACTCCAGGGACAAGAGACACTTCTCTCTGTTATGACTCTGAAAATTTAGAAAAAGAAAAATCCTGCTATAAAGTTGCTGGTGAAAATTTCAGAGAGCGATAGAGAAATATATGTTTGAGAATGCTGTTCACTAGAGAAGAGAATTAGTTGCCCTCTACTCTTTTATCATTTCTGCTAAAAGCGAGTGCTTTCACACGATCCCACTGCGAGGAAAGCCAAGTGTTCGGCACCACTGAAGTTGCGAGGCCTGACATCAGACGTAGCTATATGGTTGAATTCTGGCACGTGGCAGATATATTCTCTAGTGAGTTGATTGCAGTTCCCGTCCTCGTGCCTGTCGTTCCTGTTCTGGTTACACATCCATCTTCACCTTGCTTCGTCACCCGGCGTTCCGCACACGCGTTTTATTGTCAGCGTCTGGAAGGGACTCGACGCACATTTGGAGAGGTTGATGTGGGGAAACTATTTTGCAAGATTGCCAATTGCTTGAAGGGGGGAAATGGTTCATTCAGTAGCCTTGTTCTTGCCATCGCCCTTGCGCCCGGATGGAATTTTCTTGGCTACACACTCTAAGAGACTTCTAATACCCTTATTTGGCCTAATTGGCTTCTTTTCCTTACCTGTAGCACCACAAGCTGGAGCGGACGTTGGTTTCAGCTTCTTTGTTGTAGGTTTCTTTTCCTTCTTAATTGATTTCTTTGGCTTCTTAGTTGGATTCTTTGTATTGGTTGGTAAACCGAAACACCTTGCATGTAGTTGGATCTGCAGAACCCGTTTCTACTGTGGTATTTCCCGCTATGGTGCCTAGCTTATACGTTGCTAAATTCGGGTTCCGTTTTGGTTCCGTGATGGAGTCCGCTCCTGGAGCTAGGTTCCGGACCCCAAAAAAATCGGCATGGAGCGGGCATGATGCGACAAGGCCGTAGAGAGCTTAGCATCGCATAGGCCTTGATAGCGACTTCTGCCCAGAATAATCTTTCAAGTTGACGTAGAACTTGCCCGTCTCGGGTAGCAGCTTGAGTATGGCCTTGTGACCGTTCACTGCCGCCTCCTATACCGGCGTCTGTCAGTAATTATCCTTGGAGTTGATGTCGAACTTGCTCATATTGAGAAGTAGCTTGATAATTGCCTTGTGCCTGTTCCTTGTTGCCCACGACAGCGGCGTCTGTCCCCAGGGATCCTTCAAGTCGACATCGACCTTGCCCGTCTCAAGCAACAGCTTGACTATTGCTTCATTCCCTTTAGCTGCCGCTTTCCATAGCGGCGTCTGTCCGTAAGTATCCTTAGAGTTAATGTCGACTTTGCCCGTCTCAAGCAGCATCTTGACAATTATATTGTGCCCTTTCTCTGCCGCCCATGACAGCGGCGTCTGTCCGTAAGGATCCTTTAATTCAATGTCGACATTGCCCATCTCGAGCAGCAACTTGACTATAGCCTTGTGTCCGTTCCGCGCCGCCTTCGATTGCGGTGTCCATCCGCTCATATCCTTGGAGTTGGCGTCGACCTTGCCCGTCTCGAGCAGCAACTTGACTATAGCCTCGTGCCCGTTTGATGCTGCCTCAAATAGCGGCGTCTGTCCGTAAGTATCCATAGAGTCAACATCGACCTTGCCCGTTTCAAGCAGCAGCTGAACTATGGCCTCGTGCCCGTTCGCTGCTGCCTCGAATAGTGGCGTCTGTTCGTAAGTATCTTTGGAGTTGATGTCGACCTTGCCCGTCTCAAGCAGCAGCTTGACTACTGCCTTGTGCCCCTTCCATGCCGCCCACGACAGCGGCGTCTGTCCGTAAGGATCCTTCAAGTCGACTTCAACCTTGCCTGTTTCGAGAAGCAACTTGACTATGGCTTCGTGCCCGTTCGCTGTGGCCTCGAATAGCGGCGTCTTTCCGTCTGTATCCTTGAAGTTGGGGTCGACCTTGCCTGTCTCAAGCAGCAACTTGACTATGGCATCGTGCCCATTGACTGTCGCCTCCCATAGCGGCGTCTGTCTGTAAATATCCTTAGAGTCGACGTCAATCTTGCTTGTCTCGAGCAGCAGCTTCACTATGGCCTCGTGCCTGTTTCCTACAGCCCACGACAGTGGCGTCCGTTCGTGCGCAGTATCCTTGGAGTTGATATCGACCTTGCCCGTCTCGAGTAGCAACTTGACTACCGCCTCGTGCCCTTCCTCTGCAGCCCACGATAGCGGTGTCCGTCCGTACGAATCCTTGGAGTCGACTTCAAACTTGTCTAGATCATTCCCACTGTTCAGCAGACCTATTACTGCCTCCTCTAGTCCAAAATATGCCGCAACATGTACTCCTGTCATTTCTTTCGGCACTCTTTGACTATAATATAAGTAGCCCCCAAAAGCCATCATCGCCTGGCTGGCGGCGGAGACTTTAGTTCTACTCTTCAAAAACTCAAATAACAATTCTTTTTTAATGGAAGCTGTGCGCGCATGATGACCCCAGTATCGCGCTGCATAGTCATAAAGGACGTTCGTCTGTAGTCGTGCCTCAAACACTTCATCGGATTGACAGAAGCCCGTGTTAAAGGTATCGAATGATAGATAAGTAAGACAAACGCTTGTGATGTTCGTTTGGACATTCGGAAACCAATAATTCCATGTTCGCTCGAAGTATTTCTGCGTTGTATAATGGACCAACCGGATAATGTCACTCTCTTCGTCGACTGTGACTAGTCCAGCACATACAGAGACCATCTCTTCAATCTCTGGGCAGTTCTCTTTGTCAAGGTCAGGCTGGCCGACTTCTACTGCAAGTGCATTCCGGAGTTCTGACGTCGTGAGTGGTCTCCTTGCGCAGGCGATCCATGACAGAACTTGCTTCGCCAGTTCCACAGAGTCTGGATCGTGACTTGTAATCCTTTCCATGGCCACTTTATAAGCATGATCATATGCTTCTGGTCCTGTGTGGAGGTTGTTTAACGTATCCTTAATCTTCTTTAGTGTCTTTTTGGTGCTTATGTTCTCATAATGAAGTTGTGCGAGGAGAAACCTTATTTAGGCATAAATTAGTTACTCCGTTATCACAGCAGGTAGTAGTAACTTACATTCCATTAACTACCTTCGTGATCTCAGTTTTGATCTCTTCACGGTAGGCCTGTAGAGATTTTGACTCTGACTGTGATATCTGACTGTCCAAATAGTGTCGCACATCCTTATCATAAGCAGCGATCTCAAATGTTGTGCAACTGTTGAATTTCTTGGTGACCTCTGGAATGGACCTAGAGGTGGCAAAGATATTTAGATCACACTTGGTCTGGAGGTGAAAAAGGGTTGAGAGGAACATTGCCCGGCAGCCATTGTATGCTTGGCATTCATCAAGTGCATCAACAATGATGAAGACTCTTGAATACATAGCAGTCACAGACTGAAGAGCTTTGGTGATATCGTCAAGTGATGGTCGTGTGCCCTTGGCGTAGTGTTGATCATACAGCTCTTTAATACTCTTTGGCAGTGAAGAATGGCTCTGCGCAAGTTGTTTCAGTATACTTGTTAGCAAGTTGTCAATCTTCTGCTCGTCTTTCCGTTGGAAGTTACAGTATATATATGCTATACCAATCGACTGGTCGTAGAAAAACTGGGTAGTCAGATGGTCAACAACAATTGATGTAAGAATTGTCTTTCCTGCCCCAGGAATGCCTGGACAGAATAACGTCTGTTTATCTGTGTTCAGCCAGGTCTGGTACTCGGCAGAGTCTAATAGCCATTGGCCAGTTCCTGGTTGCCGTCTTCTAAGGAAGTCGCTTTGCTGAGTGCCATAGTTTATTGGTGTGAGCCACTTGAGGATCTCAAGGTCTTTATTTCTATCCGACCTAGACTTCATTGTTTCAATATTTGATCTAGTGATAGATACGTCACCAAGAACTTTATGCATTATTAGATACACATTGATATCATATCAAGGCTTAAGATAACTAACCACTAGAAAGAACATCGCTAATTCTACTCTCAGCCTCGACCCTGTTTGGGGGAATTCGACCGAGGAGATCTTTGGCGTATGCAGCCGCTACCATTGCTGCATACCCTTGCCACTCCTTGTTTTTATGGGTATCAGAGTAGTCGCAGATACCACGAATAACTAGGCAGGGGAATTGGTTCATCAACCCTGCTGCTTCCATTTCAAAACATAGAACATCATTTTCCTTTGCGAATTTATCCCGAAGCAAAGCATCCTTCATTAACTGATTTGCTGACGCAATTAGACCATAATGAATTGCTGGATTATCCTCGTCTTTAGCCCGCTCGTGTCGTGGTATTAGATCAGATGGATTGTTACTACAGACTGTTGTACAGTTTGCGTTGTTGTTGGAAGGATGTGTAACTTTGCTTTTATACAGCTTGTCGCTGCTTAGATCTGGCCGCTGGTATTTCTTTTGCAGTCTTGGTTTCTTCTTAAGAATATTATTGATAGCCTCTTTAAACTGATGGCCTTCGCTCTCATACTGCGTCTTAAGTCCATTGACTGCAGCACGTAGGACCATTGGGGGTTGGTCTAAGAACCCTGTCGGTAGGAAGCTATGATCTTGGATTGTTTTACCAATGTCATACTGGAACACACCGCTTTTCCCATTGCGAGGAGCGCTAACAACGATATCGCCTAGGCGGATATCATGCTCTTGACTTGGCGCGCCGCCGCCGATGCCGACCATCAAACCAAATCTAACATTAGGAAAGCTGTGCCACATGTCCCTTGCAACGCTTGTTGCTGATGATATGCCGTATTCACCGTCAGGGAGAACGGCAATCACAACATTGTGTTTCCCAATTCTGCCTAGTGTGTAATCGTTATTGTCATGAGTGTGCACGGATTCCACTCCTTCGTGCTTTGCATCGAGGAAAGCTTGAGCGGCGACGTATTCAGTTGTAATGGCGCATATCCACCCAACTGTGTAGTCTTCGTTTCTTGGCTGTTGCTGAGAGCCTCTCGTCAAGGCAATTCCTGAAACTCCGTCTCTTGGTTTTTTCGACCGCCGGAAGGTGATACCTTCGTCGTCATTGTCGCCGCGAAGTCTTTTTTTGGGCATGCTAATGGCGCTGCGACGGTGATGCCAGACGAAAGTACGAAACGCGTTCAATTGCGTAAGACAAGACGAATGCACAGGACAAATTGTAGGGAGACAGTCCGAAAGATGTTTTCGTCGTCTTCGATGAGGAACAGGTTTGGACTTATGTGTGAGGCAATTTAGGGATGGAAATAGAGAATTGTTTTATGTAAACGGGGGCCTGAAATTAGGCAGAACTGGCTGTGGCTGAGTCGGCCGCACGATTGAAAGAATCTAAGCCTGTTCATGGATGAGGCTATTTACTGGTCTTTGTTTTCTAGAAACATTCAATTTAAGGGAGTTTGAGTTGATAGCAGCAGAGCTTCCTGGCTACAGATACCGGGCGGATTAGTAGTCAAGTGGGTGATTATTGGTGAATCCTTGCTCTTGTATGTTTTTGTTTTTAATCTCTTTGAGATCATCCTGCATGCTCCATGTCAAACATCCGTCTTCCACCACAACAAGATGAAAATCGATTATCATGTCTATCTCACTGGTAAGCAATGGGCTTGTGTTAAAAGGTTAACTCGCCCGAAGAACGACTTTAGGGTTGACACGGCATAGATTTCGGTCTCTCTACAGCGTCGTTCGATCATGGCCACGAGAGTCAAACCACCGACGAATTTGAGACGTTCGATATGGACGATGGCTAACTATCAGAGCTTTGTAGCAAACATCTTGGCACTGTGGCTGAGCCAAGCGCCACGAGATAAAGTGTCAACTGGAGCGGGGTCATTGCGGGACCTAACGATTACCGAACCCTCGTTACACAACTCTCTTCCCGCACGCTAGAAGCAGATGTCCTACCCAATGGCGCCGGGCCGCGAGAGGGATAATGGAAGCACACACGGGCACACGTTCCACGGCGTCCACGTCGGAGGTTACGCCAAAGCCCACCTTGGAGATACATACCATGTTGGTAGGCGTGCCAAAAGACTGTTGAAGCTAGGATGCTAAGTGGGCATCTAGGACTAGATAGCCCCCTTACTCGTTTGCCGTACGCGGAAGATGCGCCGTTCAATTCGTATTCCAAGCAACATGAGTCCGCTTGTCTCCCAAACACTCGCGTCAACCTCCTTCAAGACATATACAGCTGGGCTGATGGACATGATAAGCGCTGCATCTTCTGGCTAAACGGCTTGGCGGGCACGGGAAAGTCGACAATTGCACGCACTGTCGCTCGCAGGCACTTCGAGCGGAAGCGCCTCGGAGCAAGCTTCTTCTTCTCAAAAGGCGGTGGAGAGGTTGGCCATGCGGGTAAGTTCGTTGTGAGCATTGCCCTTCAGCTTGCGCGCAACATACCAGCTCTCCATCAGCACATTTGCGACGCGATTACGGAGCGTAGCGACATTACGAGCCAATCTCTCCGTGACCAGTGGCACAAACTTGTCCTTGGTCCACTATCGAAACTAGATGGCAACAACTCCCAACACTCGTATCTCTTGGTAGTTGATGCACTTGACGAGTGTGACAATAGCAACAACATCCAAATCATTGTGCAACTCTTGTTTGAGGCTCGGTCACTAGAGGCAGTCCGGCTACGAGTGTTTTTAACAAGCAGGCCTGAAATTTCTATTCGATCCGGCTTCTACCAAGTCCCAGACGCAGAGCACCGGGACTTTGTGCTCCACAACATATTGCCTTTGGTTGTTGACCACGACATATCAATTTTCCTAGAGCATAATCTTAAGCTTATTGGCCAAGAGGACGCTTTGGATCCTGGCTGGCCGGGCGCAGAGGCCATCAGCACTCTGGTCCAGAGTGCGAGTGGCCTGTTTATCTGGGCTGCAACCGCCTGCCGGTTCATTCACGCAGGATTATTCGCTGATGAGAGACTACGCATGCTTCTTAATGGCGACGCTTCTGCTGCTACTGCTACCCCAGAAGAACACCTGGACGGCATCTATATCACTGTGTTGAAGAATTCTATTCGTCCGGGCCTTACAGAACAAGAAATGCAGGGGTTCTATACTATAATAAGAGATGTTCTTGGAAGTATCGTAGTGTTGTTCTCTCCCCTTTCGGTCGAGTCTTTGGGCTGCCTTCTCAACATCCCAAAGCAGAAGGTGCATCGAATACTGAAAGATCTTCATGCTATTCTTAACATTCCTAAAGAGCAAACCCACCCGCTTCGTCTGCATCATCCTTCATTTCGCGACTTCCTCCTTAATCAAGAGAGATGCAGAGAGCTAAACTTCTGCGTAGATGCTCAGCAAGTGCATCGGACGTTAGTTGTTGCCTGCCTTCGGCTCATGTCTGACTCTCTCAAGCGAGATATTTGTGGACAAAAGGTTCCTGGGGTACGCGTGGGTGACTTAGAGGGTGCCCATATAAATCAATGCCTTCCCCAGGAGGTCCAGTACGCATGCCTTTACTGGATACATCATCTTCAAATGAGTGGTACTCGACTCTACGACGATGATAAAGTACACCAATTCCTAAAAGTTAATCTCCTTTACTGGCTTGAGGCTCTAGGTTGGATGCGGAAGATCTCTGACGGGATCCATGCAATTGATTCCTTAGAGTGTATAGCTCTTGTAGGCACCCTAAGCGTATGCAAAGATGTTCAACTAAGCATGATATAGAATAGCGACTGCCCCAATCTATACGCGTTTGCACATGATATGAAACGATTCGCGCTATACAATCGGTCAGCAATTGAGCAGGCTCCTCTCCAAGTATATTACAGCGCGCTTATCTTCGCTCCAACAAAAAGTATAGTAAGAACACAGTTTAAGAGGCAGGTTCCAGGATGGATGCAAAAATTCCCTAAATTAGAAAGAGACTGGCATGCGGTACGACAGACACTCGAGGGTCATTCAAGTTCAGTTGGGGCTGTCGCCTTCTCGCCAGACGGTAAGATGCTAGCATCAGCATCCATGGACCAAACGATTAAGCTGTGGGACGCTGGCTCAGGAGCAGTGCTTCAAACACTTGAGGGCCATTCGGATGGAGTTGGGGCCGTTGCCTACTCGCCGGATGGCAAGGTGCTAGCATCGGCATCATATGACAACACCATCAAGCTGTGGAACACTATCTCAGGAACAATGTTACAGACGCTTGAGGGCCATTTAGATGGGGTTGGAGCAGTCGCTTTCTCGTCGAGCGGCAACATGCTGGTATCGACATCCTATGATAAGACAGTCAAGCTGTGGGACTTTAGGTCTGGGGCAGTGCTACAGACGCTTGAGGGCCATTCAGGTTCTGTTGGAGCCGTCGCCATCTCGCCGGATGGCAAAGTGTTAGCATCGGCATCCTATGACAAGACAGTTATGTTGTGGGACACCAGCTCAGGAGCAGTGCTGCAGACGCTTGAGGGTCATTTGAGTGCGGTCGGGGCCGTTGCCTTCTCGCCGGATGGCAAGGTGCTAGCGTCGGCATCTAGGGACAAAACGGTCACGCTGTGGCAGACCGGGTCAGGAGCAGTGTTACAGACGCTTAAGGACCATTCGGGTTCAGTATGGGCAGTCGCCTTCTCGCCGAACGGCAAGGTGTTAGCGTCAGCATCTAGTGACAAAACGATTAGGCTGTGGGACGCCGGCTTGGGGGTTGTGCTGCAGATACTGGAGGGCCATTTGGATTCGGTCTGGACCGTCGCATTCTCACCAGACAGCAAGGTGCTGGCATCGGCATCCTATGACAAGACGGTTAAGCTGTGGGACGTCAGGTCAGGAGCAGTGCTGCAGACGCCTGAGGGACATTTGGGTTCAGTCTGGGCCGTCGCTTTCTCACCGGACGGTAAGGTGCTGGCGTCGGCATCCAATGACAAGATGGTCAAGCTGTGGAATGTCGACTTGGGGGCAGTGCTACAGACGCTCGAGGGCCATTTGGGTTCAGTCGGGGCCGTCGCTTTCTCACCAGACGGCAAGGTGCTAGCGTCGGCATCCACAGACCAGACAGTCAAGCTGTGGGACGCCAGCTCAGGAGCAGTGCTACAGACGCTTCAGGGCCATTCGGGTTTGGTTGGTGCCGTTGCCTTCTCGCCAGACGGTAAGGTGCTGGCGTCGGCATCCAATGACAAGATGGTCAAACTGTGGGACACTAGCTTAGGAGTGATAGTACAGACTCTCCAGGGCCATTCAGGTTCAGTCCAGGCCATCGCCTTCTCGCCAGACGGAAAAGTATTGGCGTCAGTATCTACGGATCAGACGGTCAAGCTGTGGGACGCAAGCTCAGGAGTGGTGCTGCAGAAGCTCCAGGGCCATTCGGGTTCGGTTCAGGCCGTCACCTTCTCGCCGGATGGCAAGATGCTGGCATCGGCATCCAGGGAGGAGACAGTCGAGCTGTGGGACGCGGGCTCAGGAGCGGTGCTGCAAACGCTCGGGAGCCATGCCAACGTTCGAGTGTTGTCATTTTCTAATGATGGGACATTCCTCTACACTGATAAGGGAGTGTTACATGCCACGTCTCTTCCCAATAACGATGATGTTTCTCAATTGAGTTCGTTCCGTGCTATATTTTTAAAGGATCAGTGGGTAAGCTGGGGGACGGAAGACATAATTTGGCTCCCTTCTGAATATCGAGCAAGTTGCGTAGCTGTTTATGGGGGCATCATTGCTCTCGGTACAGCATCTGGTTGCGTGGTGGTCTTTGAACTTGAAATTGAAGTTTGCTAGCCCTCCTCTCTGTCCAACCCCATTGTGGGTAGATCATTTTGGTTTTGTTGTAGCGTTAATTTTATTACTTTTTCAAGCTCTGCTTTAAATATTTTCCTGCATCTGCTCTACTAATTGTAGGAAACAATAAACTGAGGTAGATTATAGACAGTAAATCTAATATACTAGTTTATAAGCAGAGTGTAAGATTCCGTTTCGCCCTGTGGTACAACACAGGATAACATTTGAAGCCATTTCGCCCTACTCTCCTTTGCCCCAACTCTATCTTAACCACACTTACTGGTTAAGAATGCCTGAGCTAATCTGCACTTGCCCCCTCGTATATAGACATTATCAGTCTTCTACGCCGCCCCCTCATGCATAGACATTGTAAGTTCTCTACGCCGCATGATGCCCTCTCGTAGTGGATATTGTTAATTCTCTACGCCGCATGACACCCCCTCGTCGTGGATATTGTTAGTTCTCTACGCCGCATGACACCCCCTCGTCGTGGATATTGTTAGTTCTCTACGCCGCATGACACCCCCTCGTCATGGATATTGTTTGTCTTCTACGCTGCATCAACTTAGCGTAAGAGTCTAGTTAGCCCCGTAGTACAACACAGGATAGCATTTGAACCTATTTCGTAGACACTCTAACAGGAAGTTGCTGTAAAGACTAAGAACTTACAAGGGGCGTGGGGCGATGTGTATTGGACATATTTCTTAGCAAGAACACCAAAATCTCTCCGAAATGCATTGTCCCGCGCCCCTTGTAGTGTTGAAAAATATATGAGAAATAAGGGAACACTGTACGTTATCCATATTTCTTTGGGTTGATAGAAGCTCCACGAAGCGACAGTGGGGATAGGTCTATGAGCTGTGACACATAATCTTCTACGGAGTCCGTATAGTAACTCCGAATATATATTTAAGAACAATGGGGGCTGGCCGTAGAAAGCATCATTCATTCCTTCATTTTTTTTGTTCATTCATTCATTTGCTGTCTTTCTTGTTCATTATACTCATTACCTTCTTTTCAAGGTTACATTCTCGTCAGTTGCACTGCGTCATTTCAGCATCGTCTCTTCTTTATTTTTCAGCGTGATCACCCTGTAAATTGTTATTCAAAACTAAGTACCATTGGGCAACATGAAACCATTCCTTCTCCCAATGATTTCTATCACTAATGCGCTGGGCGCATACGCAATCGTCACCTGTAACTATGAGCATCCTAGCGATGTTCATTTCCCGGGAGAAGACATTGTAAAATCAATTCGGTCAATTCTCGATGGACCAGGTCTGGCTCTCTGCAATGACGTCCCATACGCCAACGCCAGCGATGTCTTGTATCATGAGTCCCTGCACTACACCTTCCAAATCGATCGCCAGCAGCATACAGACACCGTTGAGAATTGCAAAGCTTCCTTCGAGTTGATCATGACCGAATGCGTCATTGGCGAACAGACGCTCGGTGGAGAAGTGTACATCAACGATATAGTGTATGAGTTTTATCATACTGAGCTCCGTGAACGCGACATAAGAGGTGTTGGCGAGCTAGAAGATTGGATGGAAATCCTCCAAGAACGTGATATTGTAGACGGCGATGATGATATTTTCGATGAAGAGAAGCAGGATGAAGAAAAACAGGATGAAGAGGAGCTTGAGCGCCGCGATCTGGAAGTTCGCGCGAGGAGCAGAACAAAGAAGCCAACTAAGAAGCCAACAACTCAGAAGACAACGACTAAGAAGCCAACAACTAAGAAGCCAACGACCAAGAAGCCACCGACCAAGAAGCCAACGACCAAGAAGCCAACGACTAAGAAGCCAACGACCAAGACGCCAACGACCAAGAAGCCGGCGCCAAAGCAAAAGCCTTGTGGACAGCAGCCCATTACCACTAAGCCCAAGCCGGATCAGAAGCAGTCACGAGCAGCGAAGCCTAAGCTGGGCCAGAAGCCGCCTCCAGGTGCAGGTGCAGGTGCATCTGCATCTTGCCAGGCTGAAGACAAATTGGATTGCAAGAAGATCTTGGCGAAATACAACGCAGAGAACGCCAAGGTGCAGTTGGCTACTCGTAACCTCGATAACGAGTCCCACAGTTTTGTCGAAAGCGTGACGAATTCCCTGCTAAAGAGAGCTCCGAAAGCCGGCTCAGCTTGTGGCGAGCCACGAAATAGCTTCGATGCAAATCCGTATCCGAACAACCCACGGACAGGCCGCATGGTTCGTAGCCCTAATGTATTGCCATAAGTATTTTAGAATTAACTCGCGAATAGGGACCCGGGAATGCCCCCGTATTTGGATGGATGAATCCACAGCAATGCCAACGCATGGAATGGGGCAGCACCCAGAACAATTTCCAAAAGGTTCAGGGTGGTCAATACGACGTGGAACACGTCCTGGAGTGGCAGGTTGTGACTCATTTCTTCAATTGGCTTAGCGAAGTCCATTTTGATGATCAAAAGCTATTCGTAGATCCAAATCCCACCCAAAATGGTGCCAAGATCAACTTTTGCAATTATTGGAGCAAGACATGGAGCGCCCCTGCATTCACCATCCAGCTGAATGGGAACAACGCTCTTTCCGCAAAGGCCCATATTGCATGGCAGTATCCAAGTTCGCAGCGCTTCGCGGACGAGTTTGTATGGCTGCAGAGGGACATAAACAGACCAACAAAACAACAGGTACAAAATAATTCATCTATGCTGCAGTAAAAACTGACTAGATTCGATAGATGTGGAATTACAAGACAACGAACCAAGTCTATGATATTGATGCCGCTATCACCGCCATCGAAAAGAACACCGTTGATGCGGGTGTTCAGGCTCTAAGGGTAAAAGCCCTCCTGGGTGCTCAGAAGTATATGAAGAACGTGATCATCAAGCAGTTCCTCGTCGACCAGAAGCAGCGCATTGGCAATACGCTCGACGAGCTCGACAACGAACTCCCTAATCACCAACCTGCGCCCGGACACACTCCGTGGCAGCATCAAGGCTTACGCAACCTGTGGAACACGTACATGGACGAGATGTTCGACAAAGCAAACTCGAGAACAAGGAATACGATGGATAAGCTCCTAACAGCGCTTGAGAACAGTTGGGTGAGGCCCAACGAACGACTTGGGAAAACAGGCAAACCACGTGGCACGAATGACGCTTTCGCACAACTAATCCGAGCGTTGGCGACAGAGTGGAGGAAGGAGAAGCGATCGGGGTGGAAGCGACCCAATTGGTAGATACCAAATGCAGTTATGGGTGTTGTATCGAAATATGTTGGTGGCTAATTGTAGCGAGTTGCGATGTCGGTGGGTGGCTGCGAGTTGTTTTATTCGTGGTTAGTTGACCAAACGCGGCCCTTGCATCGCTGTTCTCCTTGGCTGTATGTACGCTTTGCTAAACTCACGATTTCCTAATCGTATTCGTGCCACGACATGATCGCAAGCCGGTCCAAGCCTTCTATCTCTAAAATGCTCTTTGCCTATGCATGAGAAAAACTGGTAGAGTTTAGAACCCGCACAGGGTTTAGCTGCCCACTGACACTAATGATATGGAAACACAAGTAGGTGAAATCTCTAGATTGAGATATTGAATAACAAAATGGGCATAGATATCGTAATTCCGGTGACTCGTAGTCTTCCCGGCTACGTAACTCATTTCATTGCCGCAATGCATCCCCCAAGTAGGTACAATAGGACAATCTCAAGTCTAGTGAAGCCGATTAAAGAGCATCTATTTTGCGCACTTCAGAGCTGGAGAACTTTGCTTCATAGAAAGCACTAAATTCTGCGAAATGTAACGCTCGGGTAGTCATCGCGGAATAGTTGGTGCTCGAATCGCTCGACTTCATCCGGATTTGCTAGACCAGTGCCGTTCCGCTCATCTTCCCAATACTCGATGAGATTATCCCCATGCTTATCTTGTCCGATACTCCTGAACATCTGATGGAGCGCCTTATTGGGGCGCCATTTGGCTACCTGCCACCAAATTTGGCGTGCATTCTCCACCCGGTGACCAAGACAGTCCATAAACCCTTCCGCATTCGGGGAAGTATAAACTATGCCCCAGGCCAATGGCCTGGAAACCTTATTATTGTAAAAGTGATTCGTCAATGTAGTAACGTCGAGGTCTTTGTAAAAGTTGTCTTCCGTCATGCCGAAAGTCGATAATAGAAGGGGTGCCCATAGCAACGCCTGTTTCAAGCGTGGCATGTGTGCGAGAGCCGTCGCAAACGCTGTAAACAGTGGCACCAGAGTGTTGTCGTTGGGCACCACGCGGTATTGGCCACAAACGAAGTCCTGCCAATCAAACTCGGTGTGGCTTGCGCGGTCTTTCGCTGTTTCTGCATAGGGAGGATAAGAAGTTCTATCGATAACATATCCGTGTTTGCTTCCTTCGTTTCTCAAACCGTTGAAGTACCACTCCCCAGACGGAGCCGTTATTTGAAATTTTACACTCAAAGTTTCCAGGTTAGGCCAGGACGGGAGGGCCCCATGAGCAGGCCAAAACAGGGTATAATCTACCATAGCTGTAAGGCTAAACCGTCGTAGCTGATAAGATAATACACGCAGACTAGAGCTAAATGTGTCATATTTTGAGGGTGCAACAAGATTGGGGAAGGCCTCGCGCTGGTCAAGAACGTATGTACCAGAAAACGGAGCTATAAAGTCCAATCGAGCGTCTCTTAAACTCAATATTGGGGTGGCCTCAAGGGTTTTAGCGAAGTCCTGACGCGAGTCTCGACGAGGGCCAGCCCAATCCCCCGTTATATATCTCAACAATTCATCCTGATTACAGGCTAGCCACTCATCGCCTCCGATGCTGCATCGCAGAGCTCCAAGGTTGGGCAGCTTGGCAGAAAGATCGACAAGGACTCGTAGATCAATCTTTCGTTGAGAGAGGTCGTCAATTTGAGTAGAGTGGTAGAAATATACACCGTTCTCGATGCGGAGCGCGCATACTGATGCGAGACTAGGAAGAATCCTAGGATTAAGTAGGTGGACCCTCCAGCTCACATAGGCGCGATGTAGGCAGTAGCTCTCTCGATCGATACGTCGGGTTGGAGTATGGATTGTAAGCTTGATCTTTCCAGGTCCATGTTTGGTAATTGCACGGTCTTCCACTGTCTTGACGGTCGAGAACAAGAATTGGATTTGATTTGTAAAGCATTCGTCGGCCTCTCGAAGCTCTTCTTCCGTGTCACGGCATGCATGACGCTCGAATTTGACTTTCCGATTAATGGCTTTGTCAAGCGGGGGAAGGCTGGTTCTGAAAATAAGATGCCGGAGATAGCGAAAGCGGCGACCCCCAAAGGTATCCGTAAACTGGAGCGCGGTCTCTTCACTTAGCTCAAACTCATCAAAAGCGCCCGAGTACTTTTCGGCCGCAGGCTGAAACTTTGAGGATAATGTGAGGGTGTTCTTTAAGTCTTTGCGCTCAAGGTTGCTGCTGATTTGGTCGATAAGCTCCTGCGGTAGGCTATCCAGGCCCATGGTGGTACGTGGTGAGGACTGCGTTGATGGATCGAAGAGTAAAAGCGAGACGTCTTACCCAAGGGGGCGGAGATTGCGACATGTGTTGGCAATTCAGTAAGTAGCACAGCCACCAAACTGCAAGCGAGGATCACGTGTATTTTTACATGACGTAATCACACGGACCACAAATGACGATTGGGTCGTGCGATAGTGACCAGGAAGCGTAATTTTGAATTCAACGAAATCCACATCTTCCCTCCCGTGTACGTCTTGGTATTATATAATAATACCTGTACGTCCGCCTTTGCACCTGTAGCTTGCTGAATGTACTAAATTTTGTGACAGGTTCGCAATTTTATACTACATCTAGCGCTTGCAAGCCGCAGTGCATTAGGCCACTCCTCTTCAAGCAGTCACGAACGCGAGTCTTGGCATAACTGCCTGTCGTCACGACTGATCAGATATCTAGGCACTAGGTATCTGGAACAGGCCCACAGGAACTAAAACAGAAGCCCATGGCTAGTCAAGTAGCTCAAAACACCTCCATTCTGAGATAGTGTTGTGCGCTACTCTTGCTGAGGCTACCGTGCGCACAAATCTTATCAGGGCTACAATCTTAGATTACGTGCCTTGCAATTCGTGTATCTAAAACATGGGCAAATTTAAGCTCTTAACGCTCTCCCCATTTGATAGCTGCTTGAAGGTAGCGGTGCGCTGCAAGGCTGCGGCACAGCAAATAATAATGGGGTTTCTTGCGCCGCCCACCTCAACATTTTTTTTGCAAGAGGCATCCTGAATTCAGTTACCCTTTCCTTCTTTAGCTTTAGTCTACCTTCCCCGGTTCTGTCTCGAAGATGTCACGGAAGCCCCCACTCCAGCCATTCGAGTAGATGAGGGAGCCAGCCAGATGAGGCACACATCGATCCACAATCCACACATTCTACCACGGTGTTCCGTGCAGGCCAACACATAGCTATCACGCACCGCAATATGTTACCTTTTCGGTGCCTCGGCAGACTCGGCATGGGTGGAAGCACTACGGTCGAGATAGTAGAAGACTCAAGGTTCTCTGCAAGTAATACGGCACATATTTCGAGAAGTTCAAGCAAGCGTTTAGGAATGAAATCGATATTATGAAACGGTTACACTCCCATTCGTATATAATTCAAGTATTTTGGCCCTATTGAGGTGGAGTAATGGTGGAAAATAGAAATAGGAGGGTAAAGGCGGCTCGCAGCTATGCGATGTCCGAGGCAGCAATGTACTAGATAGGAAGATCAAATGTCTCGAGTAACGTTCACGAAGAATGTGATGACATTTGGTATCAACCTGTTGCCATTTCGTTGTACCTAGCCGCTTAAAAGAAGATATATATGTGTGCCGAAAGATAGAAGACCAATCGTCCTCCCGTTCCTTCTTTCTTTTTCAGTGTTTCGGTGTCGGTGTCAAGTTTTGTCCCCTCTAGGACCCTCAGTCATATTTCCATGACACTGTGTATCTGAACTTAGGAGCCACCATTTAATAAAGTTTGAACAAGAGACCCAGCTACAAACCCTTTTTGGGAAGTGCTCTCTGCTTCTGCGTACTATGCTTGCGGTCGCGAGCTAGGCATGCTCATCATCCCAGTTACCAACGGAGGAGATCTCAGAGCTTATCTTCAAGAAATAAAAGATGCCGGAACACCTATAATGGAAAAGCAGTATTCTGTCCTCAATCGCTCATTTGGATGTCTTGCAAGTGGACTTGCATATATTCACAAGCATACTATTCGGCACAAAGACATCAAACTTCAGAATATATTGACTTTGATTCACATTGACTGCATAATCTATACGCCCGCTTTTGGCATTATGTTTGCAATAAATGGGTGCGGGACATATGCGTGGTCAAATGTCTTTCTAGTTATAAAATCGGAGACGATCCCTGTTGGTTTCACAGGGCTATTGCAATAGCAATGGGGGTTCTCAAAGGGGGTAATAAATCGTTGTGCTTCTCTATCTTGAAGCGGTGCAGCAGAGGGAATACCATCCACATCACCGCCGCGTGCACTAGCCTATTATGGCTAGTGCCCCACGTGTCCACACGTGATTGGTACCTCCACACGTGATCCATACATCCCACGTGATCCACACGTGATCTACACATCAACACGTGATTCCCACATTCCATATACTCCCGACAATCCCTATTCATGGACTGTCCACCAACTTGCGATACATTCTTCCTTGTGCCATAACTTCCCAAATCCCCCTAATCCATTCTTTGAAGCCTCGTGTTCTCTTAAAACCTAACCTAAGTGTAAGCAGGAGCGTGGAGGAAAGATTATCGAAATATGTATTCTGAGTGATATGATATATATATGACGGACTGATTAGTCAGTGGCATATCCACGTGACGGTATGGTGTCCTGGGCTTACACTAAGATTAAAATTGTGTGCGATTCTTGTTATGAGAAAGCTTTCTCTGCAGGTGAAAATTTGTGCGTTGATACATGCGGGTTCTGGATCTGAAATTTGTATCCTACCCACTCATGGAGAGGAGTTTAGCTAATATAGTTCCAAATTCAGTATAACATGGCGGGATTGATACTAAAGTAGATATATTTCAAGTATTTAAAGAAAAGTCTATAACATCTACATCTATAATCCCCTGCGGACATGCAAGACCAACCTGCACTCTTAAATGCTAAATCCACGTTTTTCAAGGTTGTCTTCCATGTATCCCTTGGTAGTACTAACACTCCTAGGGGCGTTCGTTTCTCCTAGAGCCTGACGTTTTTCAACTGCTAGCTCATTGGAGAATTCCCCTGCAATGACCAAGTATCCCACGCATCGGTAATACATGATGCAGTAGGCATGGTCGGACACTGTTGCGTGTCAGATGTTTCAATTTATTGTTTAGCGGGCAAAAGTCTTACTCTTGGTTCCAAGAATCTTGCGGAAGGCATATCGGCAGTCATCTTGCGTCTTGTGTTCCTTGGGAAATTTCCTTGTGCATGGGTTAGGTCCCAACACTTGTAAACATAGAGCGATGCACTTACTCGCAATAGCCCTTCTTGTCTTCGGGGTAGGGCCCAAAGTATCCCCTCTTTTCTTCTAGTCCATTCTCGTAGGATGCCGAGATATTGAGATTGCCCTTCTGGACAATCCATTCGTACTTTCCAAACGGCTCATCGTTGCCGCAATATGAATCAATTGCCGCATCTGCGTCAGCTTGTGACCAACTTCCGCCCCTCTCTTTGCTGCAAACGACTTGTTGATCAACTAGCGAAGCGGGAGCCAGATTGGACCTGGCATCCTCAGGAGGTGGATACTCGATGATATGCTGGTTCCAGGGTGGATCTCCGTCGTGTATACTCGCTGAAAAATCGATGGCATACTCCACACAGCCGTCTCCCTGTGCTATTGCGCCATGACTCAGAGGATCATCCTTGTCGCAAGCGTCCATGCTACGGGTAAGAACATCCACGCAGTCGTCTTCGATAATCTTTCCTTCAGAGCATTGATCGAAAGGTCCAGCCGCCGCACTGATCCACATGGATTGCCGCTTGGTGATGTCGAAGCCCGAGACATCCCAGCGGTCATAGACGCGCTCGTCTCCCTTCTTTGACGACTGATCCTTTCGCTTACTACAAAAGTCCTTGATTGCGTCCTCCACGCTCTTGGAACCGTCCTTGGTGTTCCTCTTGAGCGCGCCCCATTCCTTTTGGAGGCACTTGAGATCTCGCGGCGCTTCTTCTTGTACACTCGCGTCGCATCCTAGTTGGCCGCCGAACTCTTCATCCCAGTCCCCATCTCGTTTTACTTTGGCAGCTCCCCCCCCTGGCGCTGGTTCTCGGGGAGGATCTTCGTTGGTGGTCCACTCTGGACGAGAAGGGTAATATCCAATCTTGCTGGTGACATAGTTTGCAAGCGTCAGGAAGGCATATGTTTGTGGACTACTGCGGGTCAGCATTGCAAAGTCTGCTTGCTGAGACTGACTTACTTGTTGGCCATGGAGTTGGCTGGAGTAGCACTGCTGAACGCCAGCCACTTGCAATCGCTTGCACGATACTGTTTCCATCTAGCTTGATCAGACGTGTTGTACGAATGTTGACTCTACAACCTACTTTCTTGCGTCATTTTCAGGATACTCGTGATCGGGCATCCATGGGTCGTTTGTATCTACAACTTTCCCAATCCATGATACATGCATAAACTCATGTGCCCACGTGGTTGCTAAAAATTCTAATCAGCAACACCTTCGATGAAAAGTAAGAAGGTTCAAAGCACCTCGATTCAAGTACTGGAATATGACGTCCGCTGTTTCGGTATTCGATGATGCATCATTGACTGCATCATCTAGAGTCTTTTGCTTGAAATAGTTCGGACAGAAGTTGATATGGTTATCCATGCCGTTGCCGTGGATGGTCTGAAGACTCGTAAGCTGGCTCTGATGCCAAAGGAGATTAAAGAACATACGTATGCATTTGTGGTTCTAGTACACTAAACCATGAATCAGTGATTGTGAACTCAGACGCAAGTATGGCCTTCCTTACCAATTTGACCGGATCGTCGCACCGAACATACAGGTTCGAGCCCCATCCGGGTGCATTGTCGATTCCAGCCAGCGTGTTAAAATTTGCTACCAGGAAGAACATCAGTTATTTGTTACAATTCGGTTTCCTGCTCTGGTAAGGCCTCTGGCAACTAGATGAGAGAAGGGTTCTCCTGTTGCGAGATATTAACGTGTCTCTGTGCAAAAGGGAGCATTCTGCTCAACTTGCACCATAATGGTTTCGTCTCATACAATCTCGTAAGATGCAGTAATACATATGCCGACCTCTATCCAGGAAGACAACATACCTGTGATTTTATCCCTATACTTCCCACTCCTCGATTTTGGGCCAAGAAACTCCATTGCAGCCGCATTCTTCCAAAAGATCTGGTAATAGGCATACGGGTCCGACTCAGGCACATCGGGCATGTTGATCGTCTTGCCGGGGATCATTTTGATCATGTCCTCCAAGCCGCCCTTGACGTAGTCGCGCAACTTGGTGCGCCATCTGCCACATATATCTTTCTTTTGGCAGCCGTCCCATCCAAGGAGGTGGACTTGGGCAGTGACTTTTCCGTCTGGATCTTTCCACTCGACCGTTACCGGGGCGGTATCGTCATTGTTATCGCCATCGGCCGGGGCAGGATGAGGGGCTGCTAGACATCTTGTTATACAAAGGGCAGAGAGAAGTAAGGTGGACCTCATGATTGACATATAGTTAAAAGAGCGTATAGAGATAGAGCACCAACAAAGAGACTGGAGATTCTTTTTCAATGAATTCCGCGTGGGCTCTCTGTCACTATGTGTGAAAGCAGTCAATCGTTTGATGGGTAAATGTGTGTATAAAGAGTATGAAAGCCGTTAAGAGCTGACAGTTGGCACGACGACTATATATACCCATAAAAGGGTGCTAGCTAGAATAGAACACATGGTAGAATACGTGCAACACGTGGCACTCTCGACTGGACTCGAGATGTATCTTTTGGCTAGGTTTTAGAAAAGCTAGATTGTTCTACACGTCAGTGGCGTCAACAAGGCACCCGAATATGCCTCGGGGGCACATCTGTGATACATGGAGCTTCGAAAAGTAGAGCCGGATTTATTGCTTTGGCTTCAAATCCCGCTTTGAAGCATACTGTAGCCTTTCATGCAGATGAAATCTAGGGGCTTCGGGGAATGTAAGGGTTCATGAGCAACATCAGCCGAGAAAGGCGCTTCTTGGAAAGACTGTTATGATCGAAGCTGAAAAATAACCAAGTGGAGGAATGTTCCGGGAGATGTGGTAGGATACTGTGCCATAAATACAAGGGTAATGTTTCGGGGTGATTGTGCAGGATGCGTTCGTGTACGAGCAATAATTATCAATGTAGGCTCGGCATTTGAAACGTCTGAAAGCTTTGCTGAGGGGGTGCACCGGCGTAAATCAAGCTGTAGTACGGGCAATCCTATCAGAGAAAGCAGTAGGGTACATGGGGGCCAATAAGGAGTCGGGCATAGTGGCACATGTAAGACAGGTTGAGGGATACGGTGGCGCGAACGTCATAAATATCCAGACCAAAAGCAAAGAAGCTACGTGTGAAGAATTTCTGATACTTCCTTCATGTTTCCAGCTCCTGTGGCACAGCAGGGCAGAATTTTGGCCAAAGGCCAAGCAAAAGTCTCCATGTGCGTGACGCCCGTGGCAGATGCGAGAGTCTTGTCGCTGCCGGGCGAGGACACATGATAACCGTTCATATAACAGGATTCAAAATGTCTCTAGCAGAATTCAAGTGTTGTATAGTCACCGCGGCGCCTCTCCCGCCACATTTATATATGCTCCGGCATTCCCAATTCTCGGACAACTGATTTAGCAGATTGGATCCCCAGCAGCGATACTTCAACCCTTTCAAGAACTTTATCAGCATTGTTTACGATATGAAACTATACACCCTTCTTTTAGAATGCATTATTGCTACTGCTGTCTCTGCCCAAGAAGACGACATCAGCATAGAAGAAGTTTCTGCCCAGTACCGAATGTACGGGTTCAACAATTGCAACGACGGCGAGAAGAAGGCAATCCTTGGATCCCTCAAAGATAAGGACAAGATCACTGGGGTAGACAGTTCGCAAAAGATCAACTGGAATGGCGCGCTCGTCATCGACTATTTTGGGTAAGAAGTAGTGCATTGTGTTCACCCCATTCCTCGCTGACGCAGCCACGTAGCTCTGCTTTGAATATTAAAAATAATCGACCGTCAATCCAGAAAAACTTCAAGAATGTGAACAAGTTTGGCAATGGATGGTGGGGATCCGGGAAAAACACCCAAATCTTCTGCCACGACGGTTCTATCAATGGTGATCGCAAAGACGACTGCGAGAAAGTGGGGCATATCCAAGTCTTCAAGAAGTACGCGGACGGCCACGACGCATTCATGGTCTGCGATACCTTCTTCCAGCTCCCGTCATTGGACGATGGCTTCAAGAACGGCAAAAATAGCCAAAATCCGCTTGATCTCTCAAACTATGACAATCGTGCAATCGCCATGATAGCCGCTCTGCTACAGAAAGAAGATATTGGGGTTTTTCCAACAACACAGGACGGCAGACTGTTACTAGGTCATCGCTTCTATGACTTTGGGGGCCAAATTGAAAAACGGCCCTTCACCACCCCGAGCACAATCAAATGGGTCGCCAAAGATAGAAATAATTGGTCAACGTATAAGGCAGTGGTCCTCTATGGCAACTCCGACTCATATGCATGGTACGAGCAACATCTACTAATCGTGTGGAAAAGCCCGGCTGATTCAGTCTTTAGGTTCTCAATGGGAGGATGGCTCCAGGAGCGACGACAACTGGATGCATATCCTGCATACCCGTACGTCCCAGGTGATCTTAAGTTCAGTGCTCTCAAGAATCAGGAGATAGTTGATGAGAGCGACATAAAGGTAGAAGACGAAAAACTTGACGGGGCTCAACTGGAAGAAGTCAGAGCTGAAGGGATTTGAGAAGCGTCAAACAAAGAGACGCTGGATGGACGGGGCTTTTGAATCGCTTTTTCATGCGTATAGATGTATTAGTAAGCTTTGGTCCGTAGCCTGCCCGAGGGCCTTCCGGGGCAGGTGATGTATAATATCGTCACACTTAGAGAAAGGCTAAACATCAAATGCTATTGGTCCTAAGTGGCTACGGCATATATTCCTTCCAGACACTACTTATCCAAGACGGCCACGGTAGCTATATTAACATAGAGTTTTGCAAACAGAATTATATTGAACTTCTCCTCCTACCTGCCCACTCCTCGCACATCCTACAGCCTCTAGACCTAGCTCCTTTCTTAATTGTCAAGTCTGTCACGAGAGGCTATCGGTAGTTTCGTATCAAGATTCAATTAACTATCGGGGACTATGGATACTATCTCAAGTGCGATATGCTATCATACAAGACGTTACGCAAGTAGCTCAACCAGAGGTCCTTTGCGTTCAATAAATACTCGGCATGGTTCGTGCGTCAGGGGTCTGGTTCGTGCGTAGGCCGAACCCGATTAGCGTTCGGTTGAACATTCCGAGTTAGGTCGGTTAGCCACCGAGCTCGTCGTTGGGAGAGTACTGTGCCGTGGAGCAAAGTACCTGTCAGGATCGTCGTTTGGAGGGTACTGTAGAATACAGTCCCTTGACAGTGCCACTCCGTGACAAAGTCAGCCTATCAAAACTAGATTTAAAATCTAGCATTGCTTAATAATATTACTGTGAGAGATACTTCTGTTCCCTAACGGGCCTGCCCCTCGGAGGCCTATCGGGCCGTGTGGCTACGGTCACATGACATAGCACATATACAGTTCATCCGAATCCTCTGAGCATCCTCAAGGATTCGTCTTGTCTCGACTCTGACGAATCAAGCCTGTTTACTCTGATCCATCCCTTTGTTCTGTTCCCTGCCACTGCTACCCTCACAGGTTACTGTGACAGTACCTGCCGGGCTCGTCGTTCAGAGGGTACTGTAGAATACAGTACTCTTAACAGTGTCACTCCGTGACAGCCTTAAAAACCTTAGGATTCCTACCTTGCTTAGCAGAGGCTGCAGCAGTCAGAAAACCTCTTGCGCAGTACCCAGCTAGTGCTGCAAAAAATAGGCAAGGCTCTCTCAGCTGCAAACACGAGAGCAGCCGCCATAGAGGAGAAGAATTAAAGGTTGGAACATTAACTAGAGGCTATTAGCTCTACTAGGCCTTGGAAGCGTGTTCAAATCGCCCCAAGTAAGCGATTTGCCAAAGTAGACAATATCATGAGTATTATCCCGCAGATGTAAGGCCGGTTCTGGGCCTGTACGTGCTATAAGGCTGGTCCAGGGTCTGTACGGAGGCAATTTGGCTCAGGTGTCATGTGATTTAGCCTATTACCGGTAGTGTTCCCCCGCTGCTAACGTGGCTTGGCAGCGATTCGTCTCTCCTCCAGGCCGCTGCTGAGCAAGCTAAACGCAGCAAAACTACTGATGCAGAGGCTGCAGAAAAGGCCGCGATGGCTACTGCTGCTGCAACTCTTGAATCTATATGTAATCAATGGCAATTATCTATGTAAATTACAAGGTTGTGGGGGATAAGTTGTCTGATGGCTGATTTTGGTGGGGCGGCTAGAAACCATATGTGGCCGGAAACTATATAGGCAAGCTTATTATTGCCCGGACGTGGAAACAGGCAACCAGTCTTACATCTCGCGGGAGACGGATCACAGGGTCGGATGCGCTGTCCTGCAGGGGTGCGGCTAAAGCCATCTGCCATCCAATTGATTAGCCAGGTTTTAAAGAACATGTGAGAGCTGAGCTCAGCCTTGAGTACTTGCATCAGCTCGAATCCTTCCCGTTTTTCTTGGCGTGGTCACCTGCCTGGGCGTTACCCATTCACAGTGGTACATTAATTCCGTCCTGCGCAACTGCGAATCAATCTTTGAGGTGTCCTCTACATAAAAAAGAACCTCGTATTCTTCGTTAGCCACGTTTCCTTGAAACAACCAGCAATCAAGCAAAGTGTTCTCTCCTCGTCCACATCCTCCAACAACAGCAGTCTACCAGAACAACGTACTCATGGCCGCGTATTCCTCGCTCCCAGTAGCATGCTGTACATACCCCCTAGCCGTATCTGAATTCGATTCGCATTTCGTCTGCAGGCTCAAACAAGTGGCTTTCGGCGAATACTACACAAACTACCGTATCTGGGCGTACCCAGAATTTCGGAAACCCCACACGGAGATCTTCATCCAGACGTCGACACCCGCACTGGTATCGTATATTCTGGGCGAAGACTGGAGGAGTCGTATGGGTACGTACAATCTGCTATACGACGACAAACAGGCGTTGACGGAAGCGGACGAGATCGGGCTTGCGATGCGGATTTTGAAGGTCGGGGGAGCAATACTGGACGTTCCGGACGTAGATCCCGAGCTGCCGTATGAAGCTCTCAAGCTCAAATGGTCGGACTTCGAGAAGCACCGGGAACATCTCTTCGGTTGGCCGGACACTGGGGGCGTATGGGTGCTGCATCTGACTCCACCACCCGACACTGCACCCCCAGAGGACCCTTTTGAAGCAATAGAAGAAATGGAAAACCTCTGTGAGTCAGTGGCCATGGGAAAACTATCCGCGGAGGAGTATCGAGTTATAACTGAGGGTCCATTGAATTTAAAAGATCTTTTAAAGGCAGAAACAATGACAGAGTATTGCGAGAGAATGAAAGAGCTGGGTGCAGAGTTCTACAAGAACCCGGAAGATTCAGTGGAGGTACGAAATTATGGGCTGCTAGATACAGAGCAGCTCACACGACGTTAGGATTGTATTAAGTCCTTTCCTCGTATTAACTGCCTCTATAGCTAGTAGGGATAGTTCACAGACAGATTTTATTGAGTAGCGGCGTGGCTTGCGCTCTAATGACGACCGAAAAAAAATTGCAGCGCTGAAATTCGCAAGAATTGCCAAAATTAGATGATCTTCCCGTACTGTGCCTCCGCTGCCCACGCCCCACACTGTCACGTATATCACGTGTTCTACTATATCACGTGTATCACGTATGTCACGTGTCTCACATGACATACCATATGTCCTATTCTAGCTAGCTCACCCTTCATGGGTATATATAGTCGTCGTGCGAGCAGTCAGCTCTTCACGGCTTTCTCACTCTTTATCACACTTTCCATCAGACAGTTGACTTCCGCCTCTACTCGTGATACACACAAAGCCGTGAGAATCGCGCTGATTCCCTACATAACTCTGCACGAGACGTCCCTTGAGTGGATCGAGTTCCACAACGGTACTTTTCTCGACTTCTACGCGCCGGGTTCAAAGATTTTAACCTACACTTCACAGTTCTCCGTCGCCGTCCACACCGTGGCTAATGTCGCCGGTATTCTTGGTTCCGGGTGTTGAAGGGCAGCCGACAAGCCGAGACTGTGACACGTGACATCTACGTGTCAGGCACATGATAGGCACGTGACCAAGATGGCTGGGCAGATGTCCGAGTATATAGCACCAGCCTGGTTCTACGTTGGCACCTCAAGCAATACTATGACGTCTCCCCCCACTCAGAGCTCTCACATTACAACACCGGGGACTATCCAGTAACCTTCACACACACCTTCGATATCGGGGAGTTCATTGCTGAGAGGAAATCTCGAGCTTTGACCCTTTGTATGTCTTCCGTGCTGTAATTGTCCACCATCCAATTGATAGAAAGATGACACCAAGAAGAACGACCATCGACCAATTGAACGATGTGGCGTCGACATCTGCTACTGGTGGCCAGAAAGAAAATATGACCCCAATAACACTATGCTCAAGCGAGTGGGCTGTAACGTGGACACCAAAGGGACCTAGTCTGAACGGGCCCCATGGCATCTTAGTAACAGGCGTGATAAGTCGGCGCCATAGCATCATCGTCGCACAAATAATGAATGGTGAGTAGAAACTGGCCCAGCTAAACCTGTCAGCGCATTCAAAGCGGCCGTAAATCCAGTCCCAATTAGACCAAAATGGAGAGACATTATTGCGGTCAGATCAATAGAGTATAACGGCAGGCGAGTGCGAGGTTCAACCTTTGAAATGTATTTGGAGTCAGGTACCCCATCCTCTCTCGCAAAGGCCCATAGCATGCGCGAGCCCGTGGCAAGGATTCCAATGGATCCAAATATCAACATTGAGATGATCAACTCCGTCTAAAATATTGTCCTACCAGCATAAGCGTCTGTGAAGTGAAAATCGAGACATACCAAAGCTGAGATTCCGTTATTTGAATGTGTCATCTGAGAGAACATATCGATCACTGGGAAAGGATGGGATGATGTGATAATGCGCCGTAGTGAAGAGCTACTTTGCCCAAATCCACCTCAGGCAATGGTTGAAAGCTTGGATGCATGGTGCAGGAAAAAGGTCTTGGTTTCTCTATCAGCTGTTTGCTTCGTCATTGCTTAACTCGATATATATATGTGCACCCAACGAGAATGAACAAACAATCCGAACACACCACCCTCAAACTAACGAGACCACGATTATTCTTCTATCTTGCAGCAAACATCCCTTTTTTCCTTTGGTAGCTAGATGCAACGAAATTGCAACAGACTGCTGCCAAACCTCATCTTCTTTGTGAACGTCACTCGAGACTATTGATCTTCCTGGCTCAGTGCATTGCTGCTTTGGACATCGCATGGCTGCGAGCCGCCCTCTGCCCTCCTGATTTCTATATCACACCTTTACTCTACCACAGTACAGTACTTGTTAGGCTTGTTATTTGTCGGTTACTGTATTGCAGAGTACAGTACTTGTCAGGCTCGTCGTCTGTAGGGTACCGTAGAATATGGTACCCTTGACAGTGTCACTCTGTGACAACAAGTGCGCAATCTCAGGCAAAGTGAACTGTGGATGCGAGTACGCTCTAGTCAACTGCATTAAACACGGAGTGTACTGTGGACAAGAGTATAGCATAAACACGAGCGATAAAGCTTATTAATAACGGTATATACTGTATGCTTAAAGCTGTATTCCTGGAAGATGCGACAGGGAAATGTAATGCCAGCTACAGAATTGTTGTTGGCGTGGCAGGCGTGGAATGACATTGGGAGGCCATGGAGCAAACATTGAAGCTGTGGAACGCGCGCAATGATACACATTAAAACATAGTACATGTCCGTACGCAGGAGCGATACGGCGCAAAGTATATGTCTAGCCCGGCATGGGATCACGTGGTTATATCACGTGATGCCCGTGCACGGGCGCGCCTCCTTAAATATCGCTCGCGTTTGTACATAGATGAGCAGAGCAATATAACCAGAAACCTGTTACCCACCCTACTATCCCCGTACGCTGTGTACACCGTACAACTGTCTTATGCCTTGCCGACTAGTGCTCGCACCACTATGCAGCTAGCTGTAAGATCCCTATCAACAGTACAGCTATTTCACGAATCACACAAGCGGAACGCGATGCGCAACAACATTGTAGGTGCATGCTAGTTGTAAAAGCCACTTCCACGTTCAGAACTCAACCTGCAAGGCGCGTTCTATTCGTACCGTGGCTCAGAATCACGTCTAGGTATGAGCCAATTTGGCCACGAAAAATCTTTCCTTGGTATGTAGAGACCATCGTCGCTTCAACTTCTTTTAGCAGCTAATTAAGTTTTCTAACAAGTGCTTAATTTAGAAGGGTGCAGGGTATAAAAGAGAGAGTAGGCATTTATGTTCCCACATAAGAAATAGGATACAAAGATAATTACTGAGCTCTTAACGTTTCAGCTGCCAATGCAGATGATATGGGGAGCTACCGGTATATGGCTTAATGAAAGAGGGCGTCCTTAAAGGAGTACTCTTATTATTATAGAACGCGATCCTAATGCTCCACACAACAGCTACTGTACATCAAGGCTCTACGTTAAGGCTTTATCCCTCACTATCATCAAGGGTAGCTGTTCCAGCAGGGTAATGCGCGTATACATAAGGCTGCCGCAACGCACGCCTTCATGGCCGATCACTCAATCACGACTATCAACTGGCCACCCTACTCACCAGACCTCAACCCTATTGAGCACATGTGGTGGCACCTTAAAAAGCTTATATTTAAGCGCTACCCTGGATTCAATAACTTCAGCTGGGCTAAAGAGGAGTGGGGTCAATTTTGTGAGGCCTTAAAGAAATGTTGGTGTGCAATAATACAGTACTAGCGCAAAAGTATTTGTGCACGTCCTCGCTTACCACACCAAAACGCGTCGCGACAATCCAACACCTTACTTTCAACCACATATAAAATGGCCAAAAAACGCTCCTTTGGGACAGAAATTAGTGGAAATCGCGCGCAAAAGGAAGAGCTTTCATCTGAGGCGCGCAGTTCTATTATATCTGTTGGGAGTATATAGAACGTGGGAATCACGTGTTGATGTGTAGATCACGTGTAAATCACGTGGGATGTACAAATCACGTGTGGACACGTGGGGCACTAGCCATACTAGGCTAGTGCACGCGGCGGTGAGGTGGATGGTATTCCCTCTGCTGCACCGCTTCAAGATAGACAGACACAACGATTTATTACCCCCTTTTGAGAACCCCATTGCTATTGCAATAGCCCTGTGAGACCAACAATATCAAAATGGGAGGAGGGGGTAAAGCAGTCAGTGCTGGCGGACGAATATGGGTGCCACCGCAACACGATCGCCAACACAATTAAGAGGTGGAAAACCCACGCAACTTTGGAGTCATTACCCAGAGCTGGCCGTCCGGCTATAATTAATCGTCGGGAGACTCGAGCGCTTGTTCGTTTAGTACGAAAATATCCAAAGATGGAGTATAGAAAGCTTATGGAAGAGGCTGGCCTCCTTTCTCGTCACCACCCACCTTCCAAGGACACTATATATCGCGCGCTCAAGAAACAAGGCCTTACCAACCACTGATGCGCAAACAGGCCTAAGATTAATCGCGCTAGTGCAATTCTACGCCTTAAGTTCAACAGAGAGTATCGCAATTTCAACTAGCGTAGGAGGGTTGTTAAGTTCTTAGATGAGTGCTCTATTGAACAAGGTTCTGGCAAGCAGGCTGAGTGGGCCTTTAGGTATCCGCATAAGAAATATGACCCTAAGATAATTACTGAGAAGGCCACAGGGAAGAATATACGGCAGATGGTGTGGGGGTGTATATGGGTGTCTCCAAATGGGAGAGTAGGAAGGAGTGAATTAGTCATCATGCAGAGGGACCCCAACGCTCCTAATAAGGGCTACTCTGGCCAGTCATATATTAAGACACTCAAGAAAGGTTTACTGCCTCATTACCAGCCTGACCACATCTTTATGCAGGACAACGCACCTATACACACGTCTAAAAGGGTAATCAACTTCCTTGAGACGCATGGGATCTAGACGCTTGAATGGCCCCCCTACTCCCCCGACCTTAACCCAATTGAGCACCTTTGGTGGGCGCTGGAAAAGCTTGTACACAAACTCCACCCTAAGCTTGACAGTATGGGCGACTCACAGGAGGCATGGGACGCTCTGCATGCGGCTTTAAGGGAGGCCTGGAGGAAGATACCCAATTCACTGATCCGCAACCTCATATGGTCTATGCCCAGGCGTTTGGCGGCCGTGCGGAAGGCTAAGGGCTACCAAACCAAATACTAAGCTTAAGGGTTCCTACAAGCATCTAAAACACCAAAAAACTGTATATAAATTAGATATGTATAGCACATTATATTCAATTGCGATACTCAATAAATTTGAATGATTTTCGGCGATTTTCGGATGCACAAATACTTTTGCGGTCCGACTGTACCTGGGAGGCTGATCAAGCGACTCATCATGAGCATGCCAGCTCTCGCGAGAGGCTGGCATACGAATTATTAAATCAATTGATGGCTCTGGATAAAATATCTCAATTTACTATGGGTTGTGTAGCTTTTTATTCACTTTCTAAGAATATGGTGATGCAGTGCAATTTCGCTTAGCGTGCAAACTTTTGACCTAGTGCTGTATTTTTCAGACTCTTAAAGACTCCCTTCTTGAAAATCTATTTCTACTATTCATGTATCTACATCTTTTGCTACCTCACTCTGCTTACATGTAGAGTAGTTACATTAACAAGAGGATTACAAATCTCTCCTAATTTTCTATCCCAATCAGGATAGAGCCTACTGACGCTTGCACCAAGTCCAATCCGTATACGAGTCGCTCACTCGTATCGCATCGTATCGCATCGTATCGCATCTTTTCAGGTAAAATAGAATCGGAACCTGAAGCCCAACACTAAGCCTTATCTGTGTCGCATCCTCTCGGGTAGGACAGAGCCGACCCCACGAACTGAAGTGTTAAGTCCGATTCGATCAGCCCATGGTTCGGATATCCAATCCTGTATTCTCTCAAGTGGGCTGAGCGTATCTTCTTCTTGAATGAATTATCTGCTCGCTAGTATCCTCCCCTTTACTCTCGTACAATAGCTTAGCAGGAACGAGCAGGCAAACTTTTAGCTGCCTCACCTCCGGAGCTAGCTTCCCTACCACTCCGGGTGCTCGCAAACAGCGCCAATGCTAGGCATCATCGGATGCAGAACTACCCGTCACTCGTATCATCGTTTTCAGACGATCTTTTTGACTGTACCTATCAGAAGATACGGTATAGGAATTAGACAAGGGTTATCTGAGACGTTTCACTATTGACGTTTTATAATGGTGCGGTGGATTCCAAACTTTAATCGACAGAACAGATAAGGCCAGAGCAACTACATTCTTCGAGTAGGGCTCTATTTATAGAAGATCAATTAGACAGGCTTCACTATCTCCTGATGACTTCATCTCATGGGACTATTCCTTTTTTCGTAGCCACATGTTCCATATGCACTATCCCACATGTGAACTAAGTTCGGCACTACGATCCTGATTATCGCCGACCAACAGAATGATTATAGAATAACGCTTGTAGTGAGGGCTTTAGGTGCGTTGGTCTTGCCACATCAAAAACGCGAGGCCCAGGATAATCCAGAAATCCCCGCCTCTTCGGTCTCGCATGATCACTTATCCATCTAGATTAACAATCACTCTTCTGTTGTTCATGAGCCTAAATCCACCCTCCATCACCATTTAATTAGCGAGATAGCTCACAAGAATGAAACAAAATAAAGAAAAGGATGATATTGATTCACAAAGAGTTTATAAGTTAGATTTTGATATCCCCTACTTCTACATGCCCACTGGAATATCATGCATTTAGGAATACCATCATACAGGTCATTCTCATGGACAGAATGATAGCTTCCACCACCGCACGGACGAAATTTGTATGGAAAAGGGTCGATTTGTGTGGAAGCGCACAGACTCACGCTATCATTCTGTTCACAAAAAGGCACTACAGTATCAAAGTCAAACAGGCCGCCGTTTCAAAGCCTTATTCAATACTTCCTTTTGTCGCCTTACCTTGAGAATAATCAATCTGCAACATCAAGAATCACACTCTACTCGAATACACTAACACCATTCTCACGTACTTGTGTGATCTCCATTTCATTACAGCCACTGCGGGCAGGATGTTTTGGCTCACCTTAAGAATGATTAATCTGCAACGCCAAGGGTGTGATCTCCATTTCGTTACAGCCATCGCAGACAGAAATTTTTATGCCTATTCTACACGAGAAGTTACACTACAGAGAAGCAATAGTTTAAAGAGCAGGCGGAGGATATCTCTATAATCTCAAATCTAACTCTACTCTACAAAAGCTTGAGACTTCCAAATCATACTATTTCTTCTCTTCCGTATAGCCTGGCGCTTCAAATTTCTAAACCATTCTTCTCTTCCATTCACCAGTCTTGACGCCTACAATCAACTACATTGTTACATCTACCTCATATCATGAAGGTTTCTACCGCCCTTATTATCGTCTCGTTGATTTTGTTTAAAACCGGTGGATGCGAGTCTCCTCATCGTAGACGGATTGTAAGTGTGGTTCATTCTTTCGCGGTCCTCCTCTTTGCCACCTGCTCCTTCAAATCTTGAGCATTCCATCATAACTCCCCAAACGAGTTTCATAATGTGTGGACAATGCATCCTTGTTATTTCATAATATAAGTCTAACATGTAATTGAAGGGGTCTTATTCAGTACGTGCAAATGACGCGTTACTTGCCATGCGACGAACCGAAGTCGGTAGCCTCGACCTAGGCGGAGAGAATAAAGCCAATATTGCCAACACCAATGGAAACCAGCAAGGTCAACAGGATGACCAGCAAGGTCAACAGGGTGACCAGCAAGATCAACAGGGTGGCCAGCAAGGTCAACAAGGTAACCAGCAAGGTCAACAGGGCGAACAGCAAGGTCAACAGGGCGAACAGCAAGGTCAACAGGATAACCAGCAAGGTCAACAAGCCGGAGGGAATAAAGGCAATAGTACCAA